>JAGDQP010002424.1:48093-84678 GCA_022664845.1 Lepisma saccharinum
TTTATATTAATTAATATAATTTTATATTATATCAATTAATATAATTTTATATTAATTGAAATACTTTAAAATAATTATTTCAAGTTCCGGATATCTACGCGCTACAATAGTCAGTTGTTCTCCAGTTTTGATGTTTTGTCCGCTACGTGTCGCCACTGTCTCTTCAAACTTGTACTTTGTGAACACGTGAACTTCGCTCTCTTCCTCTCTACTTGAAAAAGTGTGAATACACGAAATATAGTGACTTTTTTATGTGTACATGTGAATATGTGTGATCTAATGCGAAAGTAAGCTCTAAGTATTATCCTTTTTTCTCCTTCATTTGTCTTAAATCTACCTTAAATTGCCACCCCGGCTTTCCTTTGTACTAGTTATATATATCTATCTATATAGATAGATAGATAAGGTATATCTCCCCCCATTGGATTCTATCCTAGACAAGATCAAGCAGCTTGCACCACGAACTTTTACCTCTCGTACATCCTGCCTAATATTGTCCTCGTACCGACGTCTTGGACTTGCCAACCACGATTCAATATATTATTTGTTTTTCCACCATTAGAACTACATGGCCTGCCCACCTTAGTCGTCGCGATTTCATTCCACCTGGTGAATCGTACAGTCTGCAGAGTTCTTCACTATGCAGTCTCTCCAGTTCTCTGGTAATTTCGTCCCGTTTTGGACCGTATGTATTCCTCAAACTTTCGCAACGGTCAAGTATTTCCGCCAGAATAACCAATCAGTATATTTTCAATTTCAGCTTTCTTATTATTAATCACCAGGTTATAATCTTCTGGACTGAATAGAAATACGCACTCCCCGATGCTAAGCAACTTTTTATTTCTCCGTCGCCCTCTCCTCCACATTTTCACCCCTTAACGTAATCTAAATTGCAGAGATTTACCACCAATTTCTTGAGATTTACAGAGTCTTCAGCAAGCAGTAACAAACAAACAAACAAAAATACTTGCCAATGTTGTATCTTGATGTTATCATATCAACTTTGCTTACCGTCAAATAAGGTTTAATTAGCTATCTGACAAAATTTGAGCCATTTTTCTGCCATTGCCTGTTGTGACTGATTCCAGTTCTGACTATCCAGGGCAGGAAATAGCTCTAGTTAATTTATATTTCAATGGTGATCATTATTGCTCATCACTCGGGTGGCTTTTCTGCATGATAGTCGCAGTGTTAATCTATCTCCGATACTTTTCCTATGATTCGTAGGCGTTCCTTGTTGAATTTGAATTTATTACTTTAGGCATCTCAGACTCAGGATAGGGTTGGAGAGCGAATGTTTGGAAGGCAGTCGGCCAGGTCTTAGTTTTCTAGGTACCATCCCGGCATTTAACTGAGGAAACCTCAGTCAGGATAGGAGGACGCTGGGTTCGTTCCCTGGACCTTCCGATTGCTAAGCCAGCGTTTTACCAACTGATCTACGACCCCCTCGGTGTAAGCGTCCCTTGTGGTAAAGCCCATGCCCATGTTTAGCAGAAACCATATTGTTTGTACTAGAATATCTACCATCTCAATAGATTTTGCTGCTTTGTCAAGAACATCGCCCTTCACTATTTTCTACACTAATGTTATCTATACGAGTGAAATGAGTTTCCCGTGCAGGAAGGGTCCCATGGGTAGCTCACTTTGAAATTCTACGAGAAAGTGCTTCACCACTGAAACTAACTAACTCTGCGCACACCATCCTAACTGAAGTTTCGTAGGGTTTCTTTCAGATTCACCAGTCGAACGCAGGGATGGTGTTTTAAGAAAAGTCCTGGCCTTCCCTATCTTCCTACCATATCCTAGCCTAAGTCAAAGAGACCAAAACGTTCTGATTCATATATAAATTCAAAACACACACTATTTATGATCAATATGCCTTACATTTTCCTTTTTACAACCGTAAACTGTGTAGTTGGATGGTTTTTTGTCCTGTTCAACGCATTCAAAAAATTTTGAAGAGACAAAATTAATAATATTTGCGACGTGCCGCTCACGACCCTTCTCACGACTATTACTAATGTTTTCTCACTCGAAACGATTTATCGAAGTGAAAAATATCTCAAATTATGTATCCTATTTTCGTGTATATAAATGATTCCCCCCCCCCCTTTTTTTTCTCTCCAAAAATACTAAATTTACTCTATGGTCTACCAAACTCGCAAGCTCATCGTCTCAGTAACAAACGCTCGCCATTGGATTCTATCCTGGGCAAGATTAAGACGGTTTATATCACTAACACCTACCTCTCGAAGATCCCTTCTACTATTGTTCTCCCAACGACATCTCGGTCTTCGCACCATGATGTATATACTTTTCGTTTTTCCCTCATCCGAGCTACATGATCTATCTATCTTAGTCGTCGTGATTTCGTTACTCGTACAACACCAAGGGAATAAACTATCGTAACCATACAGTATTACCGGCAGAATCTGTATATTCTGAATTTTAACCTTCTTGATATTGTCGCGAGGTTAGGAGCTTCTAGACTGAATAGAAACATATGTTGCCCGATGCTCAGAGACTTTTTATTTTTTAATTTCTTAAGAGACCTCGTTTTTGCTTGTTACCTGTGCTCCAAGGTATTTAAATTTGTATACTTTCCCTGTGATCTCCCTTTCATTTATCATATCTCCTTCATCCCTTATGTTCCGGCTTGTTATAATGTATTTTGTTTTCTCTACGTTCACCTGTAGGCCTACCTTATCACAAGCTTCGACTAAGACATACACTAGTGCTACATTGTAGTACATCTATATCGTCCCCATCATCCGCGCACAGATACAGCTGGTTCAAGCCGTTCAATGTTGGTCCTTTTTTCAGCATCCTTTATTTTCAAAATAACATATTTTAATGAAAAGTTAAACTTATTTACTTACTCTATGGCTTAAGGAACTCGCAAGTTCATCGCCGCAGTAACAAAAGTTCGCCATAGGATTCCATCCTGGGCAAGATCAAGCCTGTTTTCGCCACAAACACCTACTTCTCGAAGTTCCCTTCTAATACTGACCTCCCAACGTCGTCTCAGTCTTCCCAATGGTCTCTTTCCCTCCGGTTTTCCAATCAATATGGAATATAATCTTCGTTTTTCTTCCATCCGAACTACATGGCCTGCCTATCTTAGTCGTCACGATTTTATTCTTCTTACAACATCAGGTGAGTCGTAAAAAACTTTGGTACACTTTATTTTAATATGGGCTAGTCTAGTAACTTTGGACTTCGGCCCGTCACGATTCGCCTTTAGCTGTTAAAATCCACACCCATCCCGGGATCTTCGAGCCGATGGCCTACCGCCGTAGACCGCTCGGCCAGGGTGAGTCGTAAAGCCCGTGGAGTTCTTCAATATGCAGTCTCCTCCACTCTCCGGTTATCTCGTCGCGTTTCGGCCCGTACATTTTTCTCAAAACCTTATTTTCAAACAACACGTAATTTATGTTCATCTGCTCGTGCCGAGATAACTTCAACTTTCGCAACCGTAATAACCGGCAGAATAACAGTTCTGTATATTTTCAATTTCAACTTCCTTGATATAATTAGCGAGAACAGGAGTTGCTGGACTGAGCAGAAACATGCGTTGCAAAGTTAAGAGTAGCGGCACTTTTCTCCAAAAATACGATAAAAATAAGGGGTGCTGCTTACGCACGAGAATGGAAAAAAAAAAAAAAAAATACATGTGCGGCTATATGGATTAGGACACCGAAACTTTTTCTCCCGGACTACAGTTTGATACAATGTCAAGGGTAAAAAGAAAGAAGACATATATTAAAAGAATGGCATTAAGCAGATATTACAGCACCAAATATTTCCAAGAAGTATGTACGACTTACACGTTTCAATAATATTTTTGAGACTATTTGTAATTAGTACAATAGTTTTTGTAATTATAATATACAGTTGTACGGAGTAACTAATAACCGTACTGTCTTACTCAATTTACTATATGGACCGCAAATGTCTTTTATTGCAATGTTACTATCAACCCGGACCCAACGTAAAACTAACTAAAGACCCACGTTCTAGAAGCATCAAATAAAATAAGTAAAGTTCGGGGGACCCGCCACGCTTCAGCTGCAAGCATCCAATTTGGACGATCAATGTTTCGTTGGGAAAATTGTGGCGAAACCTTTCCAACGAGACCTAAACCACCTTCCTAGGCCTACACTGCCAAAAATAGTTGTGTTAATTCAACACAATGTGGTGTCTCAGCGTGACTACCACTTTTTGTGTGTTAAATCAACACCACAAACGGTGTTGATTTCGGTACTGGCAAAAAATAAAAAACAGTTACAACTGTAGCGAGATTTGAACATGGCTTGCTCAGTTAGAAATCAGGTATCTTACCAATTTGGCTAAATCGTCAGACAGATAAGGCACTAGATGCAAACAATATTTAGTAAACAACATTAGAATTAAACGACTACACTATTGATTTAAACAGTATAGGGGATCAAATGTATGTTGCTGAACCTCAAAAACAAACCAAGTTACTTGCACAACTTATCCCATGGTTTAATCACTTCCTATTTGTCCATTTCCATTCATTGAGAATATTCTATTTCTATGAAAGCGACAGCCAAACACTTGAGTTACTCTCCGAAGTCATGAGAGTAACTTTGTTTGCGTTTGGGGTTCAGCAACATTTTTTTATCCTCTACACCGTTTCACTCTAGTGCTCTTTCCGTTTGGTGATTTAGGAAAGTCGGTAAGACGCTCGACTTCTAACTGAGCAACCCATGTTCAAATCTCGCTGCAGCCGTAACTTTTTTTTCTCCCAGTACCAAAATCAATACCGTGTGTTGTGTTGATTTAACACAAAAAGTGGTAGTCACGCTGGGAGACCGCATTGTGTTGAATTAACACAGCTATTGTTTACTGTGTAGTAGTTCCTGAGTTGACAATTGCTCTCCCTCCCCCCTATCTCAGGACCCGACCCTACGATCTGATTATCTATACGGGTTTTAACTCAAAGAGATCTTTCCAATAACACCTCAATCACCTTCTTTTATCCGTCCAGACTTAATACTATTACTCTTATAGCAACAGCGATGCCGGTTTGAGTTAAATAAAAAAAAAAAAAAAAAACTGAGCTCGGTGCAGTCGCTGTTAGTTTTATTTCCTCCTTCCCCTTCCAGTTTTTCAAATCTTTAGATTAGATAATTAAATATGTGTAAATCAAGAAAAGAATAAGGGAACTAATTTTCGTACCAATGTTAAATATAAAACCTTTATGTGGCAGCATTAAAGAGAAATAACAGTAAAGAAATTTCGTGTGCTTCAGGGAGAAGTACGATAAGTAAAACTGCAGCTGCTGCCCATAAGCTGCAACAGTATAGACCAAACCCTGGATCAGTAATAGCCCTAGTAGTTCCTGAGTTGAAAGTTGCCCATTTGGATGAATGATACGGGCGACAACTCGCCTTGCCGAGACGGTACCTCAACAATCTTCCTAGTCCTAATAGTTCCAAAGTTGACGACAGACAGACAGAGCGGTTGTACAAACCTTCACAGCATTTTCTCCTAAAGCCTAAAAGAGCATATAACCACAGAAACAGCGGAGTTTTTAACAATATAAAATCTGATCTTATGTACGTGGCTGAATTATGCGGAAATGTACCCGTACGTAGGACTCACCCCTGTTGTTGTGCTGACCTCGATCGCCACTGAATAAAATAATCCGTAGTAATTTGCAATGTTAATGCTAAAATAAAGGTAAAATAGTTTTATCAAATTCTCTGATCTTACTCATAGCTCCTAATATCCTGCGACTTATACATGAGAATATGTTTTATCTAAAATCCTAGGCAAAAATCTAGGGTCAGGCTTACATACACGAGAATACAGTATAATGAGTTATTCACCTCTCGAGCTAAAATAATAAATAACTGAAGCATTCACTCGAAAAACGTTGTAACCAACATTAACAGCAATATAATAAAGGAGCAACGTTTCACAGAGCATCAAAAATACGGTGGTGATATTAGTTTTTCTTAAGATATGGCAGTTCTTTCTGTGTTGTAAATTGTAGGTTGAAAGGAAAACACTGTAGTCGATTGTTCACTGTCATTCGGTGATTTAATTTTTGTTGGTTGTAACATTGTTCGAGTGAACGATTCGAAGCAATGCGTGTTAAAATCCTGTTATCGTATCTACTCGCGTAATAGTCGCGCACTTTCTGTACCGATTTTTCAATGCGAAAATTCAAATGCGTATTAGCGAGGAAATCTGATAGCCAATAACGTAGATGCTCATGCATCTTATATCTATCTATACAAATCTACTGGTATATAAAATCCGGTGAGGAACAGGGAGGGTGGGAGTTTGCGTGACTTGTTTTGTGCTTCGAAGTTACGCATGGCTCATTCCAACGAAATGTTATTTCTGCTTGGGCTTTCATAAGCGTTTTCGAAAACACGTAGAAAACTAGACTGCAACTTTTATGCGGGGAAATTATTCTGGCGAATTTTTTTGCTTCAAAACTAAGATGCAACTATTATACGATTCACACGCGAGTAAATACGGTAGTCTCGGGATGCCCTATGAACTGTGTGAACAGCACAACTACCAATACGTAACAAGACCGGGCTTTCCGACGTGCTCTATAGTTCAAGTTGCACAACATGAGAATAGTTTACCGAGCGGCTATGGGTCAGTGGTAGCGTGTTGACTTAGCATTTGGGAGGTCGTGGATTCAATTCCAGCGGTCGACCATCCTGACTGATGGTTTTAACAGGGTTTTTCTTCAGTCACACCAGGCAAATGCCGTGATGATACCCTCAACTTAGGCCCTACCGGACACCTCCCACATCCTTTCCGCTCCCCATATCCAGCCTGAGCTTTAGATGCTATTTTAAGTAACAAAGCAAATTTGACTTCTTAAAGGATTCCGACAGTAGGTAGTTTTTAAGGTGGGTGGTTACAATTAAAAAAAATAACACCTGACGCTTGACACAATAATGTCGTGCCACTGTTGGTTGCAGACATATGCCTGGAGGTTACAGCATGACAATGACACTAGTGTAGGTTCCACTTTCTCTTTAATCGGGTGGGTTAAAAATAAACTTTTTCTAATAAAAAAAAATACGGCAATTTCACGGCAAATTTCCTGGTATTTTCCCGGCTTTTAAATCCCTGGTTATTCCTCGGGTTTCCGGTTAGTTAGCCACTATGAACCTTTGCGAATGGTTTGGAATAAACTCTAGACAATAAATACACTCCGTATTCGTGGAATAAACTCAGTACTAGTGTACCAACTTTAATTACATTACACTACTAATATTGTACTCCAGTAAAAAACAATTATTAAAAATACAGTCAATATTGACAAAGAAATCAATTGCACTGGAAACTATTGTTAATATTTAAAAGGAAGTGTTTAAGGGCACAAATATAGTCATGCAATAATGTAGAAGTATCGATTACAAAGAAAGATAATAGCCAATTTATAGAAAGACATACACAAGCAAAATCTTAATTTCTAGAGGTAATATATTACACATTACAGAACATCATCAGTGTAACAGAAAATAAGCAACTAAACATACTTTCACTTACATACGTATTACATATACGAAATTCGTATTGGAACAGGCGTAAGTCATGGAGTTATTACCGGTCATATAATTAATCTCTACCTGAAATGATTCTTATTGTTCAAGACAGTGAAATTGACAACTACAACTTGAAATAATTTATTATTTTGTTACTGGTTTGAGAACTTATTTATGAACATATTTTGTACTTACTCGTTCCACCATAAAATCTATTGAATCTGCTATCCGAGGATCAACTTTATGTGCTGTGAAGTTGCCCATAACCATCTTCTTCAGCATCAACGACGGAAGCATCCAAAACCTAAGACAAGTGGGAACGAATTATTACATGAATGTATTGTACAAAGATTCTTGAAATTGTATGTTACTTTACTTCAAATGGTTAACAACATATTTATGCTGATGCTTTAATGATCGTCTACTCCAATAAGACCTACTATTACGTCTGTAAGTTTTTTCTGATATACTATATATAAGGTGTACATAAAGTCCGAAAACACTTTCAAAAATTTATTGTAATAAAACCATTAACATTACTAACTGACACAATATACTAGTTGAAAGAGTAAAGTTATATGTTTTTTTGTATTGCAGGTGTTCCGTGTAGTTCCATTTCTCGACGCTAGATGGCGGTAAATTCATTATGGCACTGTATGGAGCTGAAAAGGCGTTTAGTGTGCTACATTTTTATAAAACAAAGAGTGCAACAGATTATTTTAAGGGGATATGTAAAGAACCTGGTCCCTCATTTTCCAAGTGATTATGGAACTAAGGAGGAGAATTGAGCATAGCACAGCCAAAGTCACAGAGAACACGCTGGGCTGTGTATAGCAAGGGTAAGAATTTTCGTGTAGAAATTTGCCAGATTACACATGGCTCCCACACTGTAGAAAGCGGAAACACGAAATGGATGAAAGTTACTCCGCTTTATGGAGAAATAAAAGTCGAAAATTAGCGTTTTATTGTATTTACTCTTAAACGTGGATATAGTGTAAGCCTTTTAGTGGAAAGATTGGTAAAATTAACTCCATTTTAAAGTTAAACCTAGTTTTTTAATAGCTTACCGTTAACTGAAAATGGGTTGAAACTGGCCAAAGTGTTTTGTCGGTGAACGTTCACGTTATTTTACGCTTAAAACTCGGTCATTTTCCAATCGAAGTGTAAGCTAAACTGACAATTTTGAGATTACGTACTTTTATGGATAAAGTTTAAGCCTTAGTTGGATATTCTATAATCCAGTAACAGGAGTAACGTTACTTACTTGTCACTGAACGCCCCGCCATTTTGAGTGTTTATATTTCTTTTACACTGTGAACAGTAAACAGTTCACTGGTGGACCGAGAACAGCAAGGAATGCATTGGCGGAAAGAGAAATTAAGTTAGGTATAAATCTTTACACTGTAGCAAACGTATCTCTCCTTTTTTCACGAGACATTTCTCGTAGTAAAATCAAAAACATGTTAATGATTAACCTCCTTCGCAGTAAAACCCTAGCTATAGATATCACTCGGAAAGCCAGAAACACCAACTCCCTTCGTAACTAAGTGGCAAGAGCGTCTGACCAGTGTGCTTGTGGACCCTGGATGCAGCTCACCTGCCTCCATTTTTTGGATGAACGTTGTGTCTCCTATTTTTACATTGCATATAGTGTGTTTTCACGGTTAATGCTGTGAAAAAAAGAATGTGTCACTTACAATATTTAGTATCCACGACAGTGATAAATTTCATAATTAGCTCAAAATAAAATGTTGAAAGTTTTACTAGGTTTGATGTACACCCTATATAATGGGAATTGTGATTTAGTAAACCGTTCGGACTCTTTCTCTCTCGATGTAAAACCATGATGAGCATTTGCAATATGCAGATAATTTCATCTTTAATCTACGGCCGCTACTTATAGTTTACGTCCTTCAAGAGAACAAGATCTTTATTTACAACTGGCAAAACCATGAACAAAGTCAGTCTTGTCGATCACTCAAATAATTAAGAATTTCTAAAGATGCTGCTGAAACGTGAGCTAATACTCTCCTTCTACTTGAAAGCCAATGCTAGTTAACCTACACAACCGAATTAAACTAAAAACAAAAATAAGCAATATTAGATGCACTGTACTTACACTCCAGCTGTGTCATTGTAATTGAACACTGAGGTATCTGTAAAACTGTTACATAAAACAAGTGATGCCACTCGAGGACAATGAACCGTATATTCAGTAAACTTTTGAGCAAGAAATCCACCTGAAAAACAAGATGTCATTAGTGGCACATACGTCATTTAACACAGCATTCGAATTCAATTTTTATGTACCCATTTGCTAAGTGCCTTTATTGACGCAATCAAGAGAGCGCAAGAACAAGGCATAACACACGTAGTACTCTTTTCTTCAAATTATATATAGATGATATATTTGTAATTCAACAGTACACTACATCTACTGCTAAAACATAAAAGGAAAAAAAAAACATGAAATAAAATAGAAGGATACACATAAATTAGAATACAAGCTGACATAAAGGGTTTGATGACGGCTTCCAGCAAGCCAAATGGCTAACACGCTCATCTTTAGTCGTAATTGTGTGCTATACGCAATTATGATTTACAAACAAAGCATGAAATGCAGCGTTATTTAAAACAAATAACGTAACACAGTAGATTTATTTTTGTGAGAGATGGTTTCATAGAAATCCCGGGTAGTACCTAATAACCAACCTCGAAATATACTGAATAAAGTATTTGCATTTCATTATTACCAAATTAAGATTTTATGAAGATGATTTTTTTTTTTACAAACTTTATTTATTTACGATCGTTGATCACACATTACTACCTTTTGGCAATTGCTGTCCATAGAAGGTCCTTCTTGGTGTCTCCTTGATAAATGGTCTTATGTACAAACCTATTTAGTTTACAAATATGCTGTGCACAAAGAAGTGAAGCAACTATGCAAGAAACTCTATCATTCCAGCTCGAAATAACCCTAGTATCGACAGTCCTTGAAGGTTGTGTTTCTTGCTTTAATCAGGGTATCCGTGTATCAAGCCAACTGAAGTAAAGTAATCGAAAACCCGTATCAACATAGCAATTATTTAGGAACAGGTGCGGTATCAGTTTAGATCTTAAGCATCGAGTTGTAGCCACGAGGTTCTTAAAAAAAAATAGTCTTGTGAAACTATTGATGAACAATGTTACGATCATCTACAAAAGCAGAACATAAATTTAAAACGAAAGTGGAGACCATTACACAGTGCATTTCGTTTTGAGTTTACTCCCAGTGGAGATACACTGAATGCAGTAGATTGACCACAGGCACGTTTAGGACGGCAAGGCCGAGTCAACAATTGGATGGAAATTTTCTTTACTTTAAGAAAAATTATGTTGTATGTGATACATGCATTCTCCCTGTCGTAGTCTATGGCTGCGGAATGTGAAGATTAACCTGGACAATGACAAAATGGAATGATGAACAAAACCTGTTACAGACTGAAGATGAAACTCAGTTCCCTCAGTCTAGTGGTCATGACCGAGGACTTCGAATCATGAACGTCATGTGGTAAACAGAAGACTAGTGAGAACACAGAGATAGTAGTTCCACCTACTGGACAATTGAAATCTTTTCTGAGATGATTTTCCCTCTCTCATCCAGAGACAGAGTTGCAAGGTGTATTTTTTTTAACAATTACCCTATCTTTTTATTCTAAAGATACTTAGGGCGAAATAAATAAGAACAGTTTATACACACATTTTAAGAAAAATGTAGGTACATAAATAGACGTTTACATATGTATAATTAGGATATGCCTATGAGCTTGGATTCTTCTTTATATTTTATGGGTAATCTGAGCATTGTTCTTGGAGGAATCCATTGTGTTCGTTAAAAAAAAAAAAAAAATGTTCATTATTAGCTAAAACAAAAATTGTTCGTACTGAAGGTTATTTGAAAATGGACTGGATATATTAGGTCTTCTGTTTTATATTTTACTAGTTTATAACCTTTCTGTTTTTACTACTTCGCTAGTATCATTTTTCCACTGCTATGTTAGTATGACATTTAAGACTCCATCACTTTATATCCTTGTTTGTGTATTGTTCATATAAGCACCATTTTCTGTTCACTTTTTGAGTATTTTTGTCACTGGCACTACCACCACACACTGACTATCCTTGTACCGTAGATGAAAATTACAGAACAACTGACTAACCAATTACTTGGAATTAATTATGAGGCGGGGAGAACGGTATTAAGGTTGTGTTGAAAATGTATGGTAAACGGATTGGAAAATCAGTGTTAGGGAAACTTAATACTAGGTGGAGAGGTTTCATTCTTGCGCTCAAATCGTGACCCAAAGGCGGTGTGTTTAGGCGTTCGTCGTAGGAGGTGGGATATGGATTACAGCAACACGGAAGGTCAGATCAAAATGGTGTTACGCGACTGGGTGTAAGCAGACTGGATGACGACGCAAAGTGGTGATGGATGTTATTTCAATATTTAAAGGTCCACCTGTTTCCTTCCACAACACATAATGTGAATTCAGGATATAAATTGCGTTGGAAGTACGGCAGCTACCTTTGTAGTGGATCTGGTTAACTTGCATATGTGGATGCCGGTTCGGGCTGGTAGGCGGGAAGACGATTCGTACGTACTAAGATGTTTCAAAGATTGGGGAATGGTACTAAAAACAAATCTTGGTGTGGCGGGAAATACTGATCGTCTGGGCCAGATTGGAGAATGTGGAATTGGGATTGATTGACTTATAATTTATTTATGAGCTTTACGCATCTCAGACCCAGGCCGGGATAGGGTAAGAGAGAGGATGTTGGAATGTATTCGGCCGGAGCCTAGTTTGTAGGTACCACCCCGGCATTTGTCTGGTGTGACTGAGGGGAAAATCTCAGTTAAGATGAACAGTCGCTGCTGAGATCGTTTCCAGGACCTTCTGATTGCTAAGTCAACGCTCTTCCACTGAGCTACGGCAGCTCGGTAAGAAAATGGCTGATGAGGAACGGCGAATGCAGACTGATGCTGGGAGTGTGAATGGGTTGAAATGTTTAAGAATGAACATCAGATCTGCTTAGTTACAAAAATTACATGGGTAGACTCGGTTGACTGGAGCTTCGTGGACGTGTTGAGTGTACGTTTCTGCTCCACAGGTAGTAGCATACAGAGATGCGTTGTGTTCTGAGGGCAAGGGAGAAAGGAATAGCTTTTAGGTGTGGTAAGGATGAGAGCTTGAGTAATGTAAGTATTGCATATTGTTGGCTGGTTTCATGTGAACGGAAGTGGTGAGGATGTCGTTTTCTAGAATGATATCCACATCAAGAATTTTTTCTTTCATTCAAATGGGCCAAGGAAACTGGACAACACGGAACTAATTCAGCTGTTCTGGAGATGTGCTGAGGATGGCTTCATTATCTGACCATAAAGTGAAATATCATCCAAAACCAGAATCCAAAGTAGTAGAGTCGAAGGTTGCGTTTGTGTTCGTTGCCTATCAGTGTTTCCTGCAACAACGAGATTAGTTTTCAATTCTCCTCTAGTAACTCCAACATATGCCTAGACGCAGCCCTGCTTCATTCTCATCTCTTCTTCTGCGATTGCTATAAGTATTGCTAGCGGTGACTACACCTTAAATTCCAAAAGTACTAGCCAGACCTCAAACGTAATTTACATCCTAACCCATATAGTTTGCGACACCTTGTATGTAGGGAACAGGCGAACCATTAAACAAGGTGCCTATCAAGAAGCCACGACCAAATTGGTGAACTTTTCGGGGACCTTAACAGCCCAAAACTTATAACCTCCTACCCTCTCTTTCATAAGCTTACGAGTATTTGCTTAACGCTTCTGGCTACTATACAGGGCTGGCTACCCGTTAAGGAAACTATTCGTTGTCAGAGGTTCGGGTTCCAAGTGATCATGCGACTGACCAATAGGAGGAATAAACGCTCTTTCTCTCTATATGGGACAATGTTAACAACAGAGACTCGGGGCGGAAAATGGAACATTCAGTTCTAAATTAAGTATCCCGGGACCAAGCAATAAAATACGAGATTTTCTGTGACCTAAATCTCATTCCACGACTTCTACGGGACTTCCGGGGCAGTAGACACCCTGTCAAATAAAGAATTAACAACCGCATCCACTTGCCCACCAATAACAAACCAGATGTTCCTGTCTTCTTACGCACCCTATCGTATAACAATAGTTTTGATCTGTCCTTCCGTGTTGCTGTAATCCACATTCTACCTACTACGACAAACTCTAACCGTTTACCATACATTGCCAACACATAACCTTACTACACCAATCCCCTCTCGATATGTACAGATAATGCTTTAGTCAACTGTTCCATAATTTGATGCGTTGTTCTACTATCGCTCTGTTCTAACTAATCTTTTGTTTACCGTGACGTGTTCGCCAACGGCATTACATGTCGAAATATCGCACGATTTTTCAGTACAGTTTTTTGTTTTGGAATCCCTACATAATATTTTGTTTACGTTAGCACTTTACTGAACATAAATATCTAATTCACATTCCTTGCATCTTGCAACTCTGTTTTCAAATATTCATTATTCACGTAAATCATGTTTTGATTTCTCTGTAAATAGGTATATGTATGTTTTCTGTCTTTCAATAGCCATATATGTATTAAAAGTTAAGTGCAAGATGTAGTATTCCCTACTAATGTAATAGGGTGTATGATTTTTCGAATTAATGATTTTAAAATTCACGATACAAAAGAAACTAAATTATGTGACGAAAATATTAGCAACACTTATTACATCTACTATTGAATATTTAGAGCACGAATTCAATTAAATCTCGGCTAGCAAAAATTCGAGTTCATATTTAGTAATGGGGAGGTCGCCAAGCAAACATCCACTACAATAACAAACTGAAGAAAAATCGCATCTTGATAATATTGATGATAAGAAATGCTATTGGAAAAGAAAGAAATAATCTATACTCGCAGAATTTACATCAGCCCCTCATAGCCTTCAACAAGACTGCGTAGATTTTTCAATGATCATCAATGCAATTTGACTACACACGTAAATATATTCAATTACAAGCGATGACTGTCTTACCTAAAGAGGAACCAAGTATATGTATTTTGCGTAGTCCTAAGTAGTCCAGTAACCGCTTGAAACCAGCACACCAGTCTTTTACATTCCAATAAACTGGGTTCTCTACCTGCATAGACAAAGAGATTATGTTAATCAACAGTTCTAAACTTCCTACCAAATGTATTACGGGATTGTTTACAGCTTCACTAAGAACTTCAATGCATTCGTTAAAAGTATGAAATAGAAATAACTTATTACTACGACCCGAATTTTTAGGATTTTATAAACATCGTTTCAGGTTTTATACACAGTTCGCTTAGCCCATTTTAGGATGTTATTATTTTTCAACCATGCATGTATTAAAATGACAAATATCTGCATTAAAATGAAAAAGGTAGTAAATAAATTTGAACTGCAAACACATTTCCCTTGATATGTGAACGATGTACTGAACATGAAGCCAAGAAAACAGTTGTTTATCAAAGTTCCTCCCATTTTCTCAATATTTAGTTAAAGATTACAATCATAATAATAAAAGCTTTGAGCAGCACTCACAAATAACCTCTCTACGCTAAATATGTCCTTTCTACATTATCGTCAAACGAGTTACTTGAGACAGCTGAGGTGACTTGAGACAAAAATGCATATGCAGGGTTTCCACTCATTTGGCCAGAACGAATTCCCTGACTTTTCCAGGTTATTATTTACAAATTTCCAGGACATTATATATACCGTTAACACGAATGAAGACCGGTAAATGATGCATAAATCTAGCAAACGATATCATGTGAAGAGTACATATTGCTAACAACTGCCTGGCGTCCCCTATTGCTCAATTCAAACGTCTACTTACAGATACAACAATACACCTGAAACTAGTTCTGTTCAACAGGTCTCAGTATCTTGGTTCAGTTAGGACACAGCCTCTATTCCACACAATTAACAATGAAACGAGAATTTCTCTTTATAGCCTCATAACTCCATTCAGAAATACAAATATTTATACGAAAAAAAAAAGTTTACATTACTATAAAACTGAACATAAGCAGACAGAGCTGGATTCAGAATAATAAACTATAAATATCTACAAAACTTACATGGACTACTCAAAAGTATAGCAGAAAATAAATACATTGTCAAAATTAATCAATATACACGATAAATTAGTGCTTAATCTTATCTCAAACTAACTCACTCTATGGTTTATGGAAATCGCAAGTTAATCGCCGCAGTAACAAACATTCGCCATTGGATTCTATCCTGGGCAATATCAAGCCCGTTTTCATCACGAACATCTACTTCTCTTTGTTTTGCCCCCATCCGAGCTACATGGCCTGCCCACCTTCGTCGTCGCGATTTCAGTACTTTTACAACATCTGGTGAATCGTACAGTCCGTGGAGTTCCTCATTATGTCGTCTCCTCCACTCTCCAGTCATCTCGTCCCGTATATCTTTCTCAAAATTTTATTTTCAAATACACATAATTTATGTTCATCTGCTAGGGTCGTACTCAAACTTTCGCAACCGTAAACTATTACCGACAGAGTAACCGTTCTGTATATTTTCAATTTCAATTTCCTTCATATTAATCGCGATGTTACAAGTTTTTGGACTGAATAGAAACATGCGTTCCCCGATACTAAGCGACCTTTTATTTCTTCCACGACCTCATTTTTGCTTGTTACGTATGCTCCCAAATATTTAAATTTGTCTACTTTCTCTATGACCTCATCCCTAATTTTTATGTTTTTATTTCCTTCATTCCCTGTGTTTCGACTTGTTATCATGTTTTTTTCTCTCTATGTTTACCTGTAGACCTATCTGATCGCACGCTTCTACTAAGACATCGGTGTTGCTTTCTAGTGCATCTATATCGTCCCCTATTAAATCTACATCATCCGCGTATACGAACAGTTGATTCAAACCATTCAATGATAGTCCTTTTTTATCCCCTTTAATTTTTAAAATCGCAGATTCTAACGCAAAGTTAAACAGTAGTAGTGACAAGGCATCGCCTTGTTTCAATCCGTTGCGAATCTTGAAACTATCTGACATGTTATTTCCTATCCGTACTCTGCATATCGGGTCGCTGACACATATCTTCACTAGTTGAACCATTTTCTTCGGAATTCCAAATCGTATCAGGATACTGTATAACTTTTCCCTTTTGATAGGATCATATGCTTTCTTAAAGTCAATGAATAACTAGTGAACAGTCTGATTGTATTCCCATTTCTTCTCTAAGATTTGTCTCAATGTGAACATCTGGTCCAACGTTGAACTATCTCTTCTAAATCCACATTGGTGATCTCCAATTATTTCATCTACGTATACACTTAGGCGTGTTAACAGAATATTACTTAATACCTTGTAACAGGTTGGAAGTAACGAGATTCCGCGGTAATTATTACAGTCAGATTTATCGCCTTTTTTGTAAATCGGAACTATTATTGAGGATTTTCATTCCTTTGGAAGCTCCTCCTTCCTCCATATAGCACTTACCAATTTATGTAGTACCTTGACTAGTGCCGTTCCTCCTGCTTGTATTAATTCCGCTGGGATATTGTCTATTCCTGGTGATTTGAAATTTTTCAATTCTTTACCGACATTTCGATCTCGATAGGTTCGGTTCTGCGGTTTCCTCAATCTCCTGAATCTTATGCGTAAAGGCCGCTTTAGACGACAGCATTTATGCTACGATGAATCTTACGATTCGCAGTAGTGCCAGAGTATAAAAGCAAAAATGCTACAATAGGGCAACATGTTATGGTATAAATCCATAACTTTTTTCTTTTTACCCTGGCAAACTGCCTTCGCTAAGATTTATCGTACGAGAAATTTTCTCGTCTAAAGTGGCCTTAAGATATTCTCGCTTTTTGTTTCTGAATCTGAGTGTGGCGTTTCGTTTCGCGTTACTATAGTGGTTGGTAGTTGCTTCGCTTTTATTACTTAGCCATCGTTGCCTGGCTTGTTTTCGTTTTTCATGAAGCTTATGGCGTTCTTCATCAAACCAACGTTTGCTTTTCTGTTGTTTCTTCTCACCTACACGTTCCTTCGCTGCGCTCTTAATTGTTTCACGAATTGCTTCCCACATTTTACTTACATCAATTTCATTATTAATAGCATCATTATTATTACTCGAGTCGGCTAGGATTTCGAACCTATTTGAGAGTTCGAGTTGGTGATGTGCTTTTATGCTCGTATTATTTAATCGTTTAACTTCGAATTTCAGTTGTTTTGACCCCTTGCTTTCTCTGTTCACGATGCATAACTTTTCCCTTACTTTTGTGATCATTAACTGATGGTCGGTGTCACCTTCCGCTCCTCTGTACGATCTAACATCCATTATGTTGGTGTATCTTCGTCTATCTACTAATACGTGATCGATCTAGTTGAGAGTTTTGCCGTCCGGAGATACCCATGTGTATTTGTGTATGTCTTTGTGTTCAAAGTACGTACTCTTTACCAGTAGGTTTTCCAAAATCGCAAAAGTTATCAGTCTTTCTCCGTTGTTGTTGGTCTTTTCGTGAAGGCTGCATTTGCCTATAGTAGGTCTATATTTTTCTTCCCTCCCTACCTTTGCATTGATATAACCCAACACAATTTTCGAATTATACTTTGGCATTCGGTCAAACAGCGTTTCTAGCTCATCGTAGAATATATCTTTGTCGTTATCAGTAGCCACCTCGGTCGGAGCATAGACGTTTAATAAAACCGTGTTGACCCATCGAGTACATATCGTAATGTACGATAGTCTTTCGTTTACGAACTCTATATTCGGAACCGCCTGAAGGATACTGTTCTTAATGAGGAATCCTGTTCCCAAATCGTGAGACTGTGTTCCACCGTAGAAGAAAGTGCTCTGTTTCTTCACACTTCAAAAACTGTATTTATGACTTGATAACTGGAACCTTATATGCAATAGTAAATTATCATAGAACTTAAAATATCCTAAATAATTCCTCCGATAAAGGAAAATAATAGAGCTTCTTCAAAATGATTCAACGCGCACAGCCTCTTTACAACTATTCATTCACACACATTGAAAAATATATTAATGACGAGTCGTATTAACGGATCCAAAATGCGACAGACACTCAGGTTCCTTCCATATTATTTCTACGATAATAGTGGCAAATTGTTCAAAAAATGAAGAAAAATTCTCCAAATCAAAATATAAAAAGCGCATCTTTCCGACGCCCTTACTTTTGTTTTTTTTTTAGAAAGTACTAAAACGAAAAAAGTTAAGGGCATCCCTTTGTAAAAACACATTTTCTGCTATTATACAAAATTTTCTTTTAGAACCACAACTCTAAATTTTTTAATTAAGGCCTTAGCAACTTTGGCTCAGGCCGAATTGGTGGAATGAAAAAAGTGGGAGAACCCCGAGAAAACACAGCCCATATGGCGCGATCCGGGATCCAACCGAGAACCCTACGCACTAGAGGTGAGCACTGTACCACTGAGTTACAGTGGCGCTACAACCACCTATGTGATTGTGTGCTTGTGAGCTGCCGTAAAAAAAAAAAAAAAATATAGAACATTCACCAATTCTGATTGCGAAGTTATTACAAATTTAACTTTTGTCCAATCTTACCCTTTCATAAACAAATACTGTAACTCAAATTTATTACTGGAATTTGTATACGGTGTTAAAGTTCCTAAGTGATCTCTTTTCACCACCATTACGATAACACATCGAAAATATCTGAGCCTAGGAAGAATTTCTGAATTGCTATAATAATTATAATAATGGAAATTAGATTAAAAAAAAAAAGTCTTAGGATTACTATCTCTACGGCACCAGCAAAACACAAACACACATATATATAATTTTGAAAAAAAAAAAATGTTGATTTGGTAGACAAATTTGTTGTTTATTAAGGAGTGTTCTAAACTTTCACCGCTACGCCGTAATGCACATAAAGAGGCAGTTGGTATGATTTCCAAAAATACATGCTGAAGTCAAATTTTGTTAGTGCAAGCCCTGGTATGAAAAAAATAAATAAAAATAAAGCGGAAATTTGAAACTACTGGCTCCTGTTGCAAGAGTTGCCAGCTCTTTCGGGTAAGTCTTATTACATTACGTAAGAAATGCCTGCTGCAGCAAAATGAAGGTTTAAAAAAAAAGAGAAAGAAGCAAAAATTCATAATAAATATTTCCCAAGCTTTCCACATATTTGAAGCTTTTCAAGAAATTCCCTGACTACTCTAAGAAAAATTACCTGACTTTTCCACGTCGGTGAGAACCCTGTATATTTTAAAACTGCATTGTGGCTACATTATGGTCGTCAATGCAGTATGCTTTTCCGAAGTGTGCACGAAGACAGTAAGGAATTCTTACCCAATTACTACTTCACAGTTAAGGCTGATATGAGAAAATAGAAACGCTGTTGATGAATCAATTTTTGTATACTCTCGAAATATACACGATATGAGTGTAGGTTTTATGGTGTTTCTTTCTTTGTGTATAATATTTTTTAAATAAAATCTCTAATTTCGGTATCTAGGTGTATTAAGTTTCTTCAAGTTGGCATAACTTGTGACATTGTACGAAAATGTATTTTTAAGTGCATCATTTAGCTACGGTCTCAAGCAATCCCAACCCACTGGGTAACTTGAAACACACAGTTTTTATTGTTTTGCAGAATATCTAGAAGTATCTGTATCACCATTATAGTGGGTTATGAAACTACGCATTCAGACTGAAGTTCGCCATGCATCAGTTTCGAAAAATATGAAATATGTCAACCTAAAAAATTAAAGTATCTCAAGTAACCATCAATTTGACGGTAAATCTTACATCGTAATATATGTTGGATCACAGCAACGGTTAATTCCTTTTTAATGCTCCATTCCTTGTTAAGCTGTGTTAAAATGAATAGTTTTATTTTATTAATGCAGACAATGTACTACGCCTTGCAAGTGTTGAGTATCGTAAATATATGGCTTATATCGTAAGCGTAAAGATATAAAGTATCGTATGAAATAAGGCTTTATTTATGATATTATAATTTCACTAAGTCAGAGGTCATTATTAGGCTCAGCCCCGGATTGGGTGGGAGAGAGGATGTTCAAAGGCAGACGGACAAGCAGGGACTACTTGTGTAAAACCAACCCAGTATTTGCCTGGTATGACAGAAAAAAAAATTCAAAAACATGGTCCTCCAGGATCGATTCCAGGACCTCCCGAATACTAAGCCAACGCTCTACCACTGAGCGACGACCGCTCGGTTGGTTGGTGACCCGTCAAAGTGAAGTAAAACAACGAACTTGTATGACGCACACGAAATAAAGAGTAGAGAGTAAAGGAAAGGTAAATATTTACATAGAACAATGTTCCCTTGTTATAACATATAAAAATATTTTAATTACAAAAATTTGCCATATTTCGACAATTAACACTGCTGTTGACACGCAAAGAGGCGAAAGGGATATTTCAATTAAATATTATTCTGTTAGACAAAACACATGGCATCAGACACGATTGTATGGCTTGTTCATGACTTTCATGACCAGTAAATACACTGCATAATCATAAATGAGATAATATAAACATGCAACCAATAAAATTCTGCTGTTTCCACGTGGTTGAACTGCACGCGCTCCCCACACCATTCGTTCAGATGTGAAACACATAAAAGGAAGATAACGTGCTAGTGAGTGTTTCCTCTTGTAGCCAGTTGCTAGAGGTCATTACAGTTAAACGGGCCTGTATGCTGCACGAGTTTGAACTGGAACGAACACTAGTGCAGCGAGAAGAAAAACTGCCAAGCATTAGATACGGATGTGGTAAAAGAACGGACAGTGCAACGGTGGTTTAACAAACTGAGAGTTGACTGCGGCTAAGAAATCGACATGAGCAAATGCCTGTCTCTCTTTGCCGTCTTGTCAGGGGAAGGATCCGTTTCCAGGCAGAGTGCTGACTACGATGAGCAGTGAGTTCTTTACGATACTCCACGGCACAGTCATCATTGGTTGGCACATAAACCTCCTCCCAAACAACGAAAACCACCACTGCAACAACAGAACACTATGCTCTGTGTATGGTGGGTGCTCGGGCTACTGTGCAGCGTGAACTGCTGCCATCTGTCCACACAATCAATGCAACTGTACTCCCAGCAATTTGAACCTGGGTATGAAAAATTGAAAACCGTGAAGCCAGCGCTTGTGAATCGACGAGTTGTCATTCTGATACAGGACAGTAAAAAAAAAACATCACCCGCGACACCATTTTCCGACTTGGTTGGGAACAGTAATGCATGTCCCATATTCCCCATACATCGCACCTTCGGATTACCATTTGATCCATTCGTTTGACATCTGCAACAGCGAGCCGCCGTAGCTCAGTACTTGTACAGCGTTGGTGTAGCATTCGAGAGGTCGTGGGTTCGATCCCAGCGGCCGACCATCATGACTGAGGTTTTTCCTCAGTCACACCAGGCAAATGCTGGGACGGCACCTTCAAGGTAGGCCCTGGCCGATACCTTCCCGAATCCTTTCGCCTCCCCTATTCCGGCCTGAGCCTTAGATGACTAAAGGCCATAAATAAAATTCAAATTCAAAAACCATCTGCGAGAACGACCGTTCCGAACCCTCGACGTGGTGATTTCACCGGACGACTTCCCTGGTTCACGTTCTGCTGAGTTCCACAACCTTGTGATTCACAATTTGCCCAAGCGTTCGAGACAGGTCATTGCTGCTGATGAGGACCATTTTTCTCCATGTACGTCTTATTTCTTGTTATCGCATTTTCTTCGTAGGATGAAAATACGAACGAACTTTAGCTGTCTTATATAAGAGACAAACAATGGCGTAAGATATGTTGATTTTGCAAATGACAATCAAAACCGTATTCCACGAATGTGTTAGAGGAAATTTTTCAGAATTCCTTCAAATTTTAATAGTATTTTGGAACGTAATTTATCTCTAGAGAAGTTACATCATTTGTGGTTGTGCCGCCCCAACTTTGGCTGCACCTAGCTCTAGAACGATATATTTTTAGCCATACATACACAGTTCCCCCTTAAAATGACAAATTCTATCATTACCTTCAAGAATGGCACTTCATCACAGGGTCTTCTATATCGGCAAAATTTAGGTCCATACTCACTTTCTTCAGGGTTTATCTAGGTTTTTGTCTCGAAAATATCGAATAAGCATATAACGACGAGACACTATAAAGATACCGTAGTCCCTCATGAGTCACCTGTGGTAGTCTTGTCCCGTTGACTCATGAAGTATGGCCCATAGCTATGAAGCAGCGTGTGTCATTAAATTTCTTGTAAAAGAGAAGGCGAAACTTAAATTTATTTTAGGCCTTTAGGCAACTATGGCTCAGGCCGTATGGATGATGATGGGATGAATTGGTAGAATGAAGAAAGTGGGAGGAAACGGGAGAACCCCGAGAAAACCCACGAACACGGTGTTTGTCCTCCACAAAGCCCACATGGCATGAGCAGGGATCGATCCGACAACCCCTAGCACCAGAAGTGAGCGCTCTACCAACTGAGCCACCGTGGCCCCTAGCCAACTGATAAAATTGTGAGCACTGTGACGAACAAACATACGAAAGCGTACGATGGTGTCAGCAGTTTGGTGATGGCAAAGCATAGCGGTCTGCCGGGAAGACACATGCAACCATTTTCTGAGACATAGAAGGTATAATCGAAGTGGACTTCTCGGAGGAAAGGGGAACAATTAACGCCAAATATTACTCCACACTCCCGACAAATTCCATACAAGTAATTCGCACGAAAAGAGACTGAAAGTTGTCATAAAAAAGTCCTTATATTATTTCAAGACAACACCCGACCTTTCACCTAATATCGAATGAACTGGAACATTTTGGCCCTAAGCGACAATCTACTGTTTGGCGGTGGCATAAACCAACTTCGATCTACGTCAAAGACAACGTGGCAGTTCCACACAAATGCCACCAAAGGCTGGATGCTCAAGGTGAATAGTAAGGATAGGTAAGTCTAATATATTTTTATTTACGAAACAATGTGTAGATCAGTCATAAATGACCATAGTGTAAATCAGTAACAACTAACACCCCCCACCCCCCACCCCCAGAGAGAGAAAAAAAAATATACAAATAAAAACGAACTTACTGCAATAACTCGAATTCCTTTAGCACTGAGACCAAGAATTTGCTTGAAGTAGACATCTGCTGTTCCGCTGACAGGAGGCAGGCATACAAGGGGGCTGGTTATATTTTTCGGTCCTGAATCATAAATTTTCCATACCTGAAGTGGAAGATTAACACAGTAACAATCGATGTCAAACATCAGTGGAGTCAAAGGTAAAATAAATAGAAATTCCAGCCAAAACTTCCAAAATTCAAACATCAAACAAAAATATATTATAACAGGCTGTGACAATGGAAAAAAAAATAGTCTTACGAAAAGCTCACTAACAACCTTCCTGAAACCACAAAAATCTCTCAACTTCAGGTAAACTCGATGTGAGCTTTCTGACTGCAGAATTCTCCAGGTAATACTTAATTTACTGCATCCTGGTACCTCTAGGATATCACTTGTAGGCTACGACCTAATCTTAGATCTCTTCAAAGTCAACCACGTTGTTGGACGCTCGGTCTGTTCGAATTAATAACTTTCTAAACTAACTTGTGAGCTTCTAAGATCTACAGGGCGATTCTCTAGAAAATGAAACTGGCATGATGTTTATAGGAATAATTTTCCAGTACATACAATGACTGTTTTTCAATTGTAAAATGAACAAATGTTATGATAATGGTAATAAAAAATTCCTTTTTCTTCTATACTTTGAAAATTGCGCCTACAAACTTAACCAATCGTTAAAGCATCTCCGACCCTGAAAATTTAATCTAATTTACATGTAATTATTTTGGTCATAATACAATATTTTCATGAAATTGTATAATAGATCTAAGTACTCTGTCTTGAAGCAACATCTATAACATAAAAAGGTATCTTTTTTTATTGAAGACAATTTACAGTACTATTTCCCAAGACATCTTACTGTGTCCCGTGCATCACAAAAAACATATAATTTTCTTAATAATTACATCCTATCTAAACTCTCTGGGCAAAAGTACTTTCATAACATTTATCTAAAAAAAAAAAAAAAAAATCCACGGTTGATATTTTTTTTAATACGATATTTAAACACTGTCTCGTGCATAATGCGTAAAATGGTAAATAAATGGGTTTTTACAACGTTCAGATTGAATTAATCAAATTTATTGATACATTAGGGTATGCTCAGAATATAATACATTAAGATCAACTTAAAATAAAAAATTATTACTTCAATGAAAAAAAAAAAGTTTTATCGCATAACTAGGATAGGCATTGTTCCTAAGCTGTTGTTTATGCTAAAATATGTAATAAGTACAACACAAATTATAACATAGATCTGAAGGAAAACTGTTGGAGCATATAGCCTAGCCTTAACCTTTTTCTGTTGATTTAACAATTTTTATTCAAATGGTCAAAAGATCCAGTAAAGCTTTTTCATAAACGTCTATTGGACCTGAAAATTCATTTATTTATTTCTTAGGAAAACAACAGGCTAATGCCTATTAAGTCTTCTTCATAAAACATTCTTTAAATTGGATTTCTGGTGTAATGAATATTTTTAAAATTTCGTTAAAATCTACATAAGAAGTGTCATTTTCATCTGGTATGAATCTTCTCTGAGAATTATCCATACACTTGAAAAAGATTATTCGAACCTCTCCATCTTTCTCGACTTCACCTTCCGTTACGCACAAATATTTAGACATTGTTTTGTTCTTCCGTGCACCGGAGTCAAATTTTAAAAAAAGAAATTCTCCTGATTTTATATTTTCTAATTTAAGTGTCTTTTGTTTCCACTTCTTCAGAATCAGGAACATCATCATCACTTGAATATATCAAGTTGTAGACTGGCTCTCTCGTTGAGGTGGTATTTTTTATTTTCTTCCTTGATTTTTCTATCCAGAGCATTAATAAAACATCTGACTTCTCCTTTACTACACTGCACTATGTGTTTGCTTTGTACGCCCGGGATCTTATATATGTCTTTCCAGACCGTGTCGTCTCTGGGAATATCTTTTTCTAGGATCAGTATTATATCTGTTGATGACATAAGTTTTTTGGCCAGTTCAAAAAAACTGTGTGACATTTTGCACTATGGGGGCGTTAGATTTCTGGCTCATAACTGCTGTTCTTACGACAGACTTCACCCTTCCTCCTATTCCATCTACAATGCCCTTGCCATGCGATGTAGCAAAATATTTCCATGTGAAAGTCTTCTTAAACTCTGCGCTCAGTTCCTTAATAAGGTGAACCATAAAACGATTTTTAAATTCCTCATATCTGTTCAAATGACTTCTACATTTTACTGGGTTGCTAGCAGTTTATTCCTGTACAAATATTTAATAAAAGAAGAAATTATGTTTTTTTTTTTTCCTGTTGTGTGTCTGAGCAAATAACAAATGTTTGACTCTCTTCGTTGTGAATAGCTGCAGCTATAACACTTCCACGAGTCCACAATGCGCTCTGGATTTCTCTCTGATACTCACAGCTATAGTTCACTGCAAAATCCAGTTGTAAAGCACGAACATTTTTGTTCTTCTTGTCCTCACCAAAATTATCCATTTGAATCCTTTCCAAATTAATGTGTTTTGACACAATGTTGAAGATATTTTTGAGCTATTCTATTATTTCATCCTCTAAGAATTCTTCAGCTGTACAAAATGGCCTATTATCCACTTTGACCCACTCTTTCAGGTACGTTTTCATTTTTTTCTGATATCATTCAATTCAAATAAAAGTAAGCCAGCACTGCAGTCATTGCAATCACCCATCCAGCATTTTGAAATCAAACTATCATCGCAAAGAATTTTTTCCAAAATTCCTCAGAGGACAGCTTCAGAGATGACAACATCAAAAAGAAATTCTCACATGTTACACATTTACATTGATCCGCTGGTGTTTCATGTAAAAGAAGAACATTTTTTGGCATTAATTTACAAAACGTTGAAAATCCAATATTTACGCCGGGATTTGAACTTTTTAACAGCTCGTAAGCTTCTTTCAAGAACTTTGTTAACTACGTCTTTCTTAGTTTAGTTTTCTTTCCTTCATCACGAACAATTATTTCATCTTTAATACCAGGACGTATGTACACAATGTCTGGGTGGTTGAAAAAATCCGCAACCTTCTCAGTTAAGTCACTGTTAAGCCTACTACAACTTCTTTTTTAATTTGGTTGCCACATCAGTGCTGCAGTGGTTCAGTAAGTGGGTAAGCACAACCTTCTTTTTAATTGGTGACTTAGGTAGGCTACATAAAACTTTTCTTCATCGCTTTTCCTAAGGCCTGTGGTGACTTGTAAGGTCCTACCTTTTTAGGAGAGACAGTGTAAACTGATTGATCTCTTTTTCTTTTTCTGTACTCACGTTTCCTTTCACGTTCTTTTCTTCGAAGCTCTTCTTTCAAATTCTCATTAGATTCAAGAGAAACTTGTAACAGCTTCCTTCATTTTAAACATAACCTTTTCCCTGTGTTTCATTCTGTACTTTTTGGCTCTTTCAGTATCACTTATGAGTGTTTTATGTTTATTAACAGCTTCATCAGCAGTATTACTAGAAGATTTTTCTTTTAACTTTCATATTGAAATATAAAAATAACACCACTCCACTAATTTACTGTTTCTATCTGGTTAACTAACAAACTGTAATCCACCAACTCCCTCTTCCTCCAATGCCAGCTGTCAAATCTGACACTAAATGGAGGGAAACATAGGTTATGTCATACGTGGCATCACTGACTCAACCAAGGATATTAAAATTAGATGATACAACAAAATTTAAAAAAAGTAATCCAGATATACTAACTTCAGGCTCCCAACTTGGTGTGCACAGCCAGAATTTAGAAGAGTGCTATTTACTCGTAACTTTACATATAAAAGTGCTAACTTGGTTACATTTATACTATTTAAAAAAGTCTACTATTTAAGGTTAAATTTATACTATTTATTTTTTTTAAAAAAGTCAAACTTTGGTTTTACAAGCTGATCACTTTCATCCTTTCCAACTCTTTTTAAATTCTGGCCGTGCACACCAAGATGGCAAACTAACGTTGTTATGCTCGGATTAAAATTTCTCAATTTTAACCCATGTTTTAATTCTAATATCCTTGGTTGAGTCAATGACGTCACGTCTGGCAATCCCTTGAAACATTCTCCTGAGATGTAGCTATACAAGGATGATATTTAAAAAGATGACAATTTCGTCGGCAAAAATTCTCAGTCCAGAAATCGTACCAGTTGCCTCACCTTATTACACACATTCACCTGATTTTATCCCGCAAAGGTACATTTTTGTAACCCAACAGGAATCATTAATCTCAATTTTAAATTTCGTTACTAGATGTCGCACCGCGATGCGTCAAAAATTTTGTCCATAGCTGTACCATACACTTACACTTCTGTGAAATCAGGAGATACATTCCCACCGAATTTGTGAAATTCTTGTATCCCAAACGTAGAAGAAAACAGACCACCACAGAGCTGACATGTAGTAGTCAGAAATTGGAATCACTATACTTCGTTCACTCCATTTCCTTACATTGGAAATTGTTAGAATTCAGGGCAATTGTTGGTGGAAGACGTATTGCTACACAAAAGGTTTTCAGAGCGGTGAAACCTTTTCTATTACGCTAATACACACAGAACTTCTGAAGAATACCTACCTTTGACGGGTCCGTATCCACCGCAATTCTTCTAAGAGGAACACTGCTTCTGAAGCTTACATATTCTACAGACTGTGATAAGTCACTTGTGTAATTCATTGCACTGTAACAACCACTCTGTAAAAGAAATTTAGGAAGATTATTTTAGTTATGATCTACGAAGAACAAAGGGTACGAGCAACTTTTACACATGATGTTTTTCCATGTAGTCTGCAGTAATTTTAACATGAGACATGGTTCTCACGCTTTTATCCAATTTAAAATCCACGAGATTTTCAGGACTATAATTAACTTTTTCCAAGCATAAGCCAAGAAAATAAAAAAGCAAACCAATCGGTATCAGTGTGTCATACTGTGGTATTGGGGTCCTTCGAGCGGACATGTTCTGTGTGGGGGTGAACTCACTCCATGGTATGTGCACTGAATTCAAGCCGTGCCATGGTTCGGAGCCCAAGATTCCGGGTCCCGGGATTCCGCCATTCACATGTTAAACTAAAAATAAAAAGCGATGTCTAATTTTCTCAAATTTCTTTCAAGCCATTTAGGCAACTTTGGCTCAGGTCAAATGGATGATGACCAAAGAATTGGTGGAATGAAGAAAGGAAGTGGAAGGAAACGGAGGAGAAAACCCACGCACATAATGTTTGCTCACCACAAAGCCCACGTGGCAGGAACAAAGGAACCAAGGCACCACAGGTGAGCGTTCTACCACTGAGCCACCGCGCTCTAATGTTCTGTGCAGATAGTGCGTGCGAAAGAAGGTCTCACTATAGGATTTTGTATAAGCCCAGTGTTAGCAGATTTGGTGATGAATGTTTGGGGAAAGATAGTGATGGAGAAAGGAAAGGACAGATTACTACTGTTTTGCAGGTACGCTGATGACTGTCTGGATATTTGGAAAGGCTTAAGAAGAACAGTAGATATATTCATTAAGGAGCTCAATGATAACAGCAAAGGGGTGTTTTTGGAAAGTGAGATGGAGGAAAACAAAGTATTAAATTTCTTGGATATCAGGATTGGGAAAATGAAAGACCGGAGATTTGTAACTTCATGGTTTCAGAAGAAATGTGCAGCAATGTATAGCTGCATCTCAGTGTGGTTTCTTTTGCCACAAGCGGAGTGACGTTGATGAAATGACTAAAGAAAATTTCGTAAGGAACATGGAGGAAAGAGTGGGAGAGATTAACAAGGAAGATCAAAAGAAGAGAGATGTGGAAAGGTTTTGGGCACAATTAAAGGAAAATGGTTATAGTGAGAATGACAGAAGAATGATCAGGAGGAGAAAATGGCACAAAAAGAAGGAGGGAGAAGAAAAAGAAAGTGGAGGAAGAATTACCAATAAAATCAAGCGGCTGTTGGAATAAAACTTTGTTCTATATAGGCCAGTCTAGTAAGCGTTGACTTCGTCCCGTCAATATAGATTATGCCCCTAGTTAAAAGACACCCATACCTCTGCCGGGACCTTCGAGTCGTGGGTTTAACGCCTTAGAGCGCACGGCTGTTAGGAATGGCAGGAGTGAAAACATAAGAAAGGAGGGAAGAGGGTCTTGAACTTAGTGAGAAACAAGAAGGTGCTCTAAAGGAAGAAGAACAAAGAGGAGTGGTATATAGTGTTCCGTGTATGAACTGTGAGGCAGTGTATATAGGAGAGACAGAAAGAAATTAAAGGAAAGTCTTAAACAACACAAGGATGACGTAAAATTGAAAAGAGACAGAAATACTATTCACAAACATGTACAGGAAGAGGAGCATGATATAGACTGGGATAGAGCGAAGATACTATAACAAGAGGAAAGGATGTTGGTAAGGAAGTGGAATGAAGCGAGAAGAATTAGGGAAATTGCAGATAAAACGATGAACTGGAATGGTGGGTTGAGCATAAATGAGGAATGGGAAGACATACTGGGAAGAGAAGAGCGCAGAAAGTCTCCAGAAAATAGGGACTGTTGGATAGCCCGTGCCCCCTTTGGTTCTTTATTATTTAATGTTTTCTTTGGATTATGTATTTATTTATTATATTTTCAGGGTTTCCACTCATTTGCCAAGATCAAATTCCCTGACTTTTCCAGGTTACTACTCAGAAATTTCCAGGTACCCCATTTTGTATATATATCATAATTCCATGGGTAAATAAAGATACATCAAAATATTTCACTGTATGCTTTTCTTAAATTGCTTCATGGTTGGAACATTAGCCTCAAAGTAATTTCTAAAACGATCTTACATAAAATGCCTACTGTAGCTAAATGAACTTCAAACAATAAGCTATCAAATTCCCTGACTTTTCCAGGACTTTTTAGTGCTAAGCCGGATTCCCTGACTATTCCAGGATTTCCAGGTGAGTGGGAACCCTGATTTTTGACATACTTATTTAAATTTATTACTGCGGCGATTAACTTGCGAGTTCCATAAGCCATAGAGTCAGTTAGTTATTTTATATTTTTATTTAATTATTTATTTATTACGCATCTGTTTATCTAATATATTTTTTTGTCTAGATTATATTTCTTTGTTATGCTGTTACTACTTTGTGATACTGGTATAGTTGACTAGGGGGTGGGACCTGTGATTGGCGGATGACGTAGAAACGATCTCTGGGCCTTCGGGCACGTTTTATGAATGGTTAGTGTATTTTCATGTGTCGCCTGAGGAAGATGATGTTAGAACATTGAAACCGTTACGCTGGCTGTGTGTTTTTAACATAAAATTAAGTGTGAAAGCCTTGTCAGCTTGTTTTAATTAAAGTTGAAAATAACGTATCTAAATGGGAGTTATGTATTCTCAACTGTGAAAAAGCACAATTTTACCCTAACTTATTTATCTATAGCCTGCGTGCAAAATTCACCCATGGTGTTTGTCTTACAGATGATAATTTCAATTCCTGAGATTTACAACGTGACCAAAAATGTTCTTGCCGCTTTTGATAACCAGAAACAGAAAGTTACACAGAAAACGTCACTTACTGTTAGTACTCAAAGTAATCCCCACCGGCATTCAGCATCTTTTGCCAACGTTCCTGCAGCTGCGCAATGCCTGGGGAGGCAGAAGGTCTTGGATGAAAACGCGTGAGTGCCTGCCGCAAGTCTGCCTCATTGACGAAGGATTTCTTACGAAGGTAGTTGGCAAAAGATGCTGGATGCCGGTGGGGATTACTTTGAGTACGAACAGTAAGTGACGTTTTCTGTGTAACTTTCTGTTTCTGGTTATCAAAAGCGGCAAGAACATTTTTGGTTATCTATGAAATGGAAGAGATGATGGTCTGTTAGCGCAATGTCCGGTGAGTACGGTGGAAGGCACAATGTATCCCAGCCCAATGGCTGTATTGTATGGCTGGCCACCCGTACCGTATGCGTCCTGGCCTTGTCGGGTATGGAGCAGTACATTCTTGTGATACACCAATGGTGGCTCCTTCTGCTTCAGTACTTGTTGCACATGTTCTAATTGCTGCGAGTACAGATCCGCAGGGATGGCTTGGCCCGGTGGTAACAGCTCGTAGCGCACCACTTGGCGACTAGCCCACTAGATACAGAGTATGATTTTACGTGGATGTAGAGTCTTGAGTTGCGAAGCAGAAGGTCCCGCGGTAGCAACCACTCAGAAAGCCAAATGTTGACCAACACGGGTATTTTGCTCGGGCCCCCGACTAGTAGTCATAAAATAGTTGGGGAAAGGTCGGTGACGACCCATAAGTGGCGTTTGGTCGTCGAGTCATTTTCCGGGCCAGCGTCAATCCCCCAACTTGCCGGAATAAGAGCGAAATCCCGCCCGCCGAAGTCGCCTAACTTGCTGCGATGCTTGGGAGCGTCATTTAGGGCCCACTTTTCTTCACTGGTGAGCACTCGATCAAATATGCGTGTGTTCAGGTGCCGAAAAGAGGTTCTTGTTGGCTTCCGACAGTGTGTGGGGTACCCACGTGATCAAACTGCACGCTTCCCTATGCGGGTGCAGGTGAAGTCTGACTGTTTCATCAGAAACTTGGAAGCATTCGGCACGTTCCGCTGCTGTCCTGTTCTGGACGCCTTCAGAGCCTGTAAGCTCCAACTGCGTTGTTTATCACGAACGGACAAATCCTCCGACTTGAATTTCTGACCAGTGTCAGGAAGTGTGTTTATTAACAGCATGATCCCCAAAGACTTGACGTATTCGGCTGAAGGCATAAAAATCTCAGTAACTAAAGCCGCAACCATTAAATGTATTTTCCAACACCTAAACACGTAAGTTTTAAAGCGAAAATGATAGTAGCACATTTAAATTCAAAATTACTTAATTAGGATCTCGTATTTATATCAATGAACATACTACAAGGTCAAACTCTGTTTTCCATCTTTACCTTTATGTATCTTCTCGTACAAATCCTAAAGGTATTAAACTTTTCTATATATTCATCTAGAAAATAATGCTGAGTTAACTGACTTTTTCAAAACACCAACAACAATATAAATAAATGTCTTATTTCCTTTTTATATCAAAAAACAAAAAGCCAACATTCTGAACATTTGTCTTTCCAAACAAAGCTAAAATATCCCAAACGTTTGAAATTGAATCCTACTTAAAGGTTTTTAGTCCAATTAACATTTATATCATTTCAGCAGTACGCGCACCTTAAGTCATAAAGCTACATCCTCGAATACGTCAAGCCTTTGGGGATACTGATGTGAATGAACGGATTACCTGGCGCTGGTCCAGAAATTCAAGTTTGAAGATATGATGTCTGCCTGATGAACACCGCAGTGGGCGCTCACAGGGCCCGGATGACGAGACCCTGAAAGCGGCCAGAGGAGGACAGCAGCGAAACGTGTGGTAAGCTTGCCGAACCATCCAGGCTTTTGATGACTTCACCTGCACCGCATAGGGAAGGCGTACAAGTTGACCATGTGGGAACCCCACACACTGTTGAAAGCCAACAAATGACAACTGGTTTGTCGTATTTTCCTCGACACCGCAACATACTCATATTCGATCGAGTGCTCATCAACGACGAAAAGTGGGCCTTGTGTGGGACTCCAAAACATCTCAGATATTTGTTGCCACCACGGGACACTATGCTTCACAACATAAGACCATTTCAACACGCACGCAAAAGTGCAGTGGCCTAGTCGTCAACTGGTGCACTACGAGCCAAGGTTGTGGCGTCGGAAGCAATTATTGCCTTGCTGGAGTCGTCAAAAACATACCGACTCCGACTTCTACTGAATGGAAAATGTAACATGATTCGTTAAAAATTAAGATTGAACATAGGATTAATGCCTTAGTGGTATTAGAGGAAGGAATTATCTTTGTGTTCTAAAATAATAGTTGTTTAGAAGCATATGCATCCATCAATGAGGATGACCCCTCACAAGGCAGTTGATGACCTGTAGCGTTTGGTTGTCCACCTATAGTGGATAATAAAAATTTAATTTTCAATTTCAAAGATACTGAATCGATTAAACCCATTTTTCTTATCATTTAGGGTATATAATATTAAACCCTCTCAACAACCACAGAGAATGATTATACTATGCAAAAAATTACGCTCTTTCCTACTTTCTTCAACTAAATTATGTCCCTACCCGCCGTAAACTTTCGAATCTTTAATTCTTTTAAAAACTGTGTTTCCACAGGAATCATATTCTCCCCGACTTTAAGTTACATGTTCCGATAGCTAATAACAGGTACGACCACTTTTACGGTACATCAAAATTCTTATAATCTTCAGAAAATAATTTTTCATCGGGCTTTCCACATTTATAACCCCCTGACTTTTACCTTCACAAAACTAACTTAGCATTAATATCATATCTATTTTTCTTATATCTACTTTATTATTTCTTTTTTTATTTATTTCTTAGTGTAAAATGGCTACCACATGCTGCATTTAAGACTAAATAAATAAACAACTATCTGGTGTAGTAAAAAGTAATCCATTATTTTGCCAATAGATGGCTTCAGTGATCTGTAGCTCGCGTTGTGTAAGTCCGATCGGGTTCAACGAGATGGCGTTCAAACGATGAGATTGCGTACTACAAACACTGTTCAGATAGTTGTGATGAGTTGACTCAGTGTTGTGTGAGCGCGCGTCAAAATGGACACTAGCAAAGAGAAAATACGCTATATTTTAGTTTTTCTTCGATAAAGGCGAAAACGCAAGCCAGGCGGCTACAAATGTGAATAGTGTCAAGGTCCTGATACTGTAACAGCCAATCACGCGCAATTTTGGTTTCGTCGATTCCGTGCCGGTAATTTTGACGCCAAAGATGTACCACGCACTGGAAGGCCACGTGTCGAAAATGTCGATAAAATCATGGACATTGTCGCGTCCGACCGTCATGTAAGCACTGTTTCGATTGCCCAAGAGCTAAACATTGCAAAAAAAACCGTGTGGAACCATTTGCATAAGGCTGGTTAGAAAAAGAAGCTTGATGTATGGGTGCCACACGAGTTAACGCAAAAAAACCTCATGGACCGAATTTCCATCTGCGAATCGCAACAAAAGCGGCCTATTTCTGAAGCGGTTGGTGACTGGTGATGAAAAGTGGATCACTTACGACAACGTCACGCGAAAACGGTGCCCAAGCCAGGAAGGTGGGATTGGCAGGAAATTATCCACTATGAGGTGCTCCCCTACGGCCAAACCCTTAACTCGGAACTATACTGTCAACAATTGGACCGTCTGAAGGCAGCAATCGCCCAGCTTTGGCCAATAGGAGAGGCATTGTGTTCCACCAGGACAACGCCAGGCCACACACATCGATAGTGACTCGCCAGAAGCTCCGGGAGCTTGGTTGGGAGGTTCTTATGCATCCACCTTATAGTCCGGACCTGGCACCGAGTGATTACCATCTGTTCCTGTCCATGGCGAACACGTTTGCTGGTGAAAAATTCGCTTCAAGAGAGGCTTGTGAACATCGCCTGTCTCAATTTTTTGCCAATTGGGACAAGGGCTTCTATGAGAGAGGCATCATGATATTACCTTCCAAATGGCAACAAGTTATCGAACAAAACGGCGCATATGTGACCTAAATCGGATCATTCTAACTATGGTAAGTCAAGCCTTCAATGTCATGCAAAAAATAATGGATTACTTTTTACTACACCAGATATTTACATTTACATTATAATAATCGTGCGTCGATATTTAAACTAATTCTAGTTATAGGCTATCGTCCGCTATTTTCTAAGTGAATATGAAATTTCAAATAACAAGCTTAATATCTGCTTAGCATGGTTCTAAAAATAGCCTGATCATTCTCCTTGACAGTGATTAAATGCCTTATACATTGCGTCTATCAATTAATGTAGAAATATGTACTGCAATTTTTATAAGGGTCGGAGGTACTAAAAATTCACAGTTCTTGTGTATCGACTCCGCAGCCCTGCTACGAGCTGTTACCACCGGGCCAAACCATCACTGCGGGCCAATACTTGCAGCAGATGGAACGTGTGCAACATGCATTGAAGCAGAAGGACCTACCATTAGAGAGTCACAAGGGTGTACTGTTCCATGCAGGCCCATGTGGAGCGGGTGGCCAGGGATACAATGTGATATTCACCGTAATCACCGGACCTTGCGCCAACAAATTATCACCTCTCTCATTCCCCGGACAACCACTGTCGTAGGAAATCCTTCGCCAATGAGGGAAACTTGTGGCACGGATAAACGGGCTTTTTTGCATCCAAAAGGCAGTTTTACTGCCAGGCATTACGCAGCTGCAGGAACGGTGGTAAAAGGTGCTGGATGCAGATGGTATTACTTTGATGACTAACGGCAAGTGGCGTTTTCTGTATAACTTTGTTTCATCAAAACTGGTAAGAACTTTTTGGTTACCTTGTAAATCTCAGGACTGAAATTATCTAAAGATAAGAAACAGCGTGGATGAAATGTGCAAATACACTTCAAATCAATGAATTATGGTAAAATGATTTATTTACACTGATTTTCCAGACAAGTTTCGCAGATTTACGTCTTTCTAAACTGTTCTTTTAACACATTTGTTTAAACTGCTATTGTAAACATATTTGCTGAGACTACTATTTTAAACATGTTTACGTACAGCAGTGACAACTGCCTTAAAAAATATTTTTTTAAACTGTTATAAGTTATTTCTATAAGTTTTTTTTTGCCCAATGTCACCCCACCTGAGGGTACATCAAAAATATTTTATTTTTTTTTAAAAAAAAAACATGTAAGTACAACCTAAATACGCCTAATCTTCACAGTTTGTATCTTCTATTTTTTTTCATTCCGTTTTACTAATTTA
>JAGDQP010002424.1:84778-104968 GCA_022664845.1 Lepisma saccharinum
TAATCTTCACAGTTTGTATCTTCTATTCTTGTTTAATGCCGTTTAAATAACTTAACTTATAAGTTGTTACTTGCTGGGGTTATTCCGCAGAGCCGATCTAATTACCTTCTATTCATTCTTTTTTACTGTTTACTAATATACAGTTAGTTTTGTTATATACATGCATTTTGAAATCTTACACAGTTGACACAATCCTTTTTCACTGTTAAGCTACAGCGAATGGATACGCTCTGCGGAACTTCAACCACTTGCGGAGTCCCTTTAGAATATCTCGGACGCAGAAATTATTGGATAATCATGTGGTTATAAAGATACAGACACGCATAAGCTCTCCTACTTTGTCCCCTTGTACTCATACCACCCTCTGATTTTGCATCACATTCTGCACTCTCCCCATCTGATTACATTGAACTCCGAAAACAGAATTAACCAATATAAAGTATGTTTTTGAAACGTCCCTGTATCTACATGGAATGTAATAATTTAAAATTAAACTTTTGAATAAAATTTGCGGGTCAGCACATTTTGTGACTGCATTACATAAACAGAAGACATATCTTCATACCAATCCTGCAAATAAGACAAAATAGTTAAGCGTGTTCAAAAATCTTTCGAATTTATCATTATGACCTCATTCATTCGCTACTGAGTCTGCAGGATGTTATCAGTATCTCATCTACCCATACAAAAAAAATGGTTGTACATGTCACTATTATTCTAGAGCTCTTATTACTCGTATATGATGTATACCAATACAAAATAACAAAATAAAAGCAAAATCATACAAAATATTTTCAAATATTACCACTCAGCTGACAGCTTGTCACACAGGTGTCTTACACCGTCACAACCACACAGTTCACTGTTTACACACGTGATCAATCCCGTGACTCAGGGTAGGAAGCTCTTTTAAATGAGAGTATTCATCAAGCACCTTCTCGCTGCAGTATCATTCCTCATTGAGTTAAGTTAGTTTAGGCACCCGAATATCACCTGATTTTAAGTTCTTGTTTTCCTCCACCGGTCAAAATTTTAAAAAATGCTAAATTCATCCGATTTTCTTCCTGTTACATTTCCTCCACTCGTACGGTTACTGCCCGTTCCAGATTGACCCGGACACTATGGGAATCGAGAGATTTGCCTGGATTCGAAAGTTAAATGTCCGGTAAGTGGCTTTGTTGCACAAACCTCAGTTCTTTATTTCGTGAGAATTCCTTCACAGTGGCATTTTATTATATTTTCAAAATTTAATTTCTTTAACCCGCCACTATATGCGCAGGCAGCGTCACACTAATGATTTTGAGTGGCCCGCTTTGGACAGCAGGGGTTGACAAAAAAAAAACTACTCTCCAAATATGGAAGTACGGGTTAAGCTACCAAAAAAAGGAATGAAAGTTGTTTGATAAACTCTTCTTCCTACCAGTAGCTAGCGATCAACGATTTGCCGATCCCTGGTGTACAGTACACTTCGACCTTATACTATATCTTTAGTCTGTAAAACGGTTTGAGTCCGATGCATAAAGGCCACAACTAAATTCAAATTCAAATTTAATTATAAGGGTAGGTAATAGCGAATGTACTTATATATATACAGAGTGAGGCAAAAGTCCAGCACCACCCTTTTATTTTTGAAACGGCTTGAGGAAAAATGACAAAACTTCAGATCTGTGTAATTGGAGAGGGGGCGCACCAGATTGCGCCATTTAGCATCATGGTGGCCATCTTGAAATCTGCCATTTTGAATTCAGGTCCAATATTTCAAATGGGAAGGGGGCATGTGACATATCGTTTTAGGCTGGAATTTTACCAGAAATACGCATCTGCAGTTATTTTTTACCTAACTTTATTTAGTAATGAAATTTTGTGAAGTAAACATTGCATGTGGGATCCTACAAGATATGCTGTATGTGTTCCCCGTTTTGTGCTACACATAATGCAAGACTTTTTTTCTGTCCTGATGGACACGTAATAACACTTCCGGCCTCACAGAGTCACAACTGTGCGTGATTCGTTGTTCGAGGTGTCGGAGATCAGTGATTTTTTTATAAACAGTGAGATGACCCCACAGATAAAAGTCTAAGGGTGTCAGGTCGGGCGAACGGAGTGGCCACTCAATTGGCCCTCGGCGATCAATCCAGCGGCCCGATAACTGTGCATCAAACCACCCCCTGACACACAATGCTTAGTGAGGAGGCGCACCATCTTGTTGGAAAAGGCAGGGAAGTTACCTTCTGGGTTCAGCAGTGATATGAACACTTGTTCCTGCAGCATGTCAAGATATCTGTCCCCATTTAGGTTCCCATCGATGAAAAACGGCCCGATGAGACGAGTCTTCCATATCCCACACCATACCTTCACATTTTCCCCACCAGGTACCCTCGAGGCATCTGTTCATGCTGGGTTTGTGTCTGACCAATAACGGTGATTCTGTTTATTGTAGTCACCGTTCAAATGGAATAGAGCCTCATCACTAAACAACACACTAAGAGGAAACGTAGGATCCTCGTTACACTTTGTCACAGCCCATTCTGCAAATTGCATTCTCCTATCTGGGTCATCCTCCGTTAGGTATTGCTGCAGTTGGAGTTTCTATGGATGACACTTGTTTGTGTGCAACACACGGAGTATCGATCTCTGACTTACACCTGAAACTGCAGCTAAACGTCTGGTACAGCGTTTCGGACTTTTCACCAAGGATGCTACAACTGCCGCTGCTGTTTCCTCATCCGTTGCAGTCTTCGGGCATCCACTGCTTTGTTTGTCGTGTACAGATCTAGAAACTGTAAATTTCTCCAAAATACGCGACACAGTTATATGTGCAATGTTGTCCTCTTTGGATGCCGGGCATTGAAGTCAACAGCGATGGCTCTGGCACTGCGTTTCCAACTGATGAGAACAATTTCAATCCTTTCTTGGCGGGTAAGAGCCATTTTACATCGCTTAAAAAGACCAATTAAAACCTATTACATGATGCAATATGCAATATTTACTTCACGAAATTTCCGTACTGAATAAAGTTAGGTAAAAAATAACTGCAGATTCGTATTTCTGGTGAAATTCTAACCTAAATCGATATGTCACATGCCCCCTTCCCATTTGAAATATTGGACCTAAATTCAAAATGGCGGATTTCAAGATGGCCGCCAAGATGTTAAATGGTACCATCTGGTGCGCCCCCACCCCAATTACATATACCCAAAGTTTCGTCATCTTTCTTCAAGCCGTTTGGAAAATAAAAGGGTGGTGCTTGACTTATATATATATATATAAGTATTTATGTATTATTGAATGTTTCATAATCAGTACTCGAAGCGGGGTAGACAAGAGAAGGGCACGCTTGGAGAAGTGGGCAAGAAAAGTAAGGGTACGTTTGCACCTAGTGGCGTCGATTGCCTATAGGAAAAAAAGCAATGAGGATCCATTAACAAAAATGTAAGAGTACGCTATCCAAAATGAAAGGGGTAAGGGCAGGGCGTGCCCCCTCGTCACCCCACCCCACTTCGAGCACCGCTCATAATACTACAAAACCTCAAGCTCCGAAAATCTTTGGAAATCTCAATGCACTTAATGCTAGGTAGAAATACTGGCACTACATTACAAAATCGCGGGCTGCATAACTTGCAGGATGCAGTGGTGAGCCACGTAAGTGAGTTGCTTGATTTTGGTGATAGTAAAAGATGACGACGTGAAAGAAGAGGAGTTGTCGTGATTATACAAGATCGTAACTTAAATTTGGGAAGAAAAGACCGTTGGGAAGACCGAGAGAGCGTTCGTGAAAACTATACCGTTTTATTTTTAGTGTACACCCTGGAAAACTGAGAATGTTCCGTCAGGTTTGGTAAAATCCGGAAAAAAGAAGAAAATTAGATTGTCGGTGAAAAATTAGAGGTGGTCAGTGCTACCTGCCAGCTTCCCCCCCTCTCTGATGAGTATGAACCAATAAATCATCGAGAACACCCTCCCAACCTTAACTTTTTAAAGGTAAAAATATTGAGGAAGTTACTTAAGAAAAAAGTTACGTTTATTAATACATTGGAAGATACACCTTTGATGCTTCATTTGAAACTGAAGTTTACGTGTAATGCTCTAATCTACTATGAAATGGAGCGAGCTGGTCTAAAATGAAATACTTTTCAGGTGTTCGCTACGGGACATAACATATGGTACATACATACATAGAAGGAAGACCTTTTCACGTGATTGCTCTGAGGACATACTTTATGTTTGATTTCAAATTTACAAGTGCTTTTCCTCGTGTGATATAACTTTGTGAAGTACTGAGCTATTTATGTTAAGTTCTAATCCGGTAAAGTAAAAAGAAATGTAAGATTTCTCCAGCGAGATAAAACTAGATGTGATCTGCAGAATAAGTTGTTCGTGTTTAAAGGGTACTGATTGGAAGGTAGTAATAGATAGTAATGGGTACTGAGTGGAAGGCGCTACCTTGTGGATGTTATATTCTTCATGGCCGCCATCTTGAATATTGAATGATTTTCTTAAATGGGAAGGAGGTCATGTAATATGTCATTCTCTGCTAGAATGTTACGGGAAATGCGTTTCTGAAGTCAGTTTTGCCGTAAAGGTTAAATTGTGAGAGATAGCTGTATGTGAGGCTAGCATGTGGTAATGATGCTGTAGCCTGAAAACACCCATTTTTTCTCGAAATAACCCCAAACTGAAACCTAAATGCATACAAATTGTTCCTGAGTATAGTGCAATATCGATATGGATTTTTACACATTCGGGTTTCATTTCCGTCGATATTTCGAGTAGACACCCTATTTATATTCGTATTGTAGGCATACGAGAAGAAATAGTATATTTGAAAAAGTACGATGTACAGATGATAAGTAGTCAGTGTGCTCTTATAATGCAGATATTTAACTGTTAATTCAACCCAATGCGGTGTCCCAGCGTGACTACCACTTTTTGTGTTAAATGAACTCAACACACGGTGTTGATTTCGGTACTAGGTGAGAAAAAGATTTGAACATGGGTTGTTGAGTTAGAAGTCCAGTATCTTACCGCCGGCCGTGCGGTCTTTGGTGGTGGGCCAACAACTCGAAGGTCCCGGCTGGGGCATGGATGTGGATGTTAACTAGGTGTAAAAAGAGCCGAATCGTGACGGGCCAAAGTCCAAAGTTACTAGAGTGGCCCATATAAATATCAAGTTTACCAGTTTTTTGTTTGTTTTCTTCTTTTTTTTCAGTATCTACAGGGCTAAATCGCCAGACAGAAAAAACGCTTAATTCAAACACGATAGAGGATTAAACTAATGTTGTTGAACCCCAAACACAAAGTTACTCTCACGACTTATGCCATGATTTAATCACTTTTCCATTCGTCAATTAGGGATCAAAATTCCCATTCGTTGAAAATATGTTACATTTCTATGAAAGCAACCTCAGCATTTGACATCTTGTTACGATAAGAAAGCCATAACACTACTCAAGAGTTTGAATCGTTTGCATCTATTGCCTTTTCTGTCTGACAATTTAGTAAAGTCGGTAAGACCCTAAACTTCTATCTGAACAACCTATGTTCAAGTCTCGCTGCTGCCGTATATTTTTTCTCTCAATACCGATATCAACACCCTGTGTTGATTCGAATACAAAAGGTGGTAGTCACTCTGAGACACAGCAATGTGTTGAATTAACACACCTATTTTTGCATTGTATTATGTCGGTAAAAGAAGTTGCACGTGCATGTAGTGTGCATCATGTAGCAAGGTAGAAAATCCTGCTCGTCGTGAACTGTGGGAAATAGATAAACCCAAGCAAGGTAATATTTTAGAGTGCCTAAAGTGGATCGAAAACGGTCGGCTCTCTCGATAGATGGCAGCACATCTCCCTCTTCATCCTTTTACTTTTTCTATTTACGTAAATCACAATTCCTCTCACTACTTTTAAGGCTGCAGATCACCCCCACCATCTTGGTATGCACTTTCCATTGATTAATATGGGAATTGTTTTACTCGTCTTATACTTTTCAGGAGTATAGTTTTAACTTCTGTTTTCGCCCAGTTTATCGTCATGTTCTCTTTTACTCAAGCTACTTTATAGAAATGCAATAATTTATACAGGAACAGTATAATTGCCCGTTAAGATATTGTGATTTATATAGCAAACTATTAATAATGCATTATACTTATATATTTGAAGAAATTGCACAAACCAAAACTATACAAGGGTCAAAATAACCACCAAGATAAATTTTGTGAAAGCAGAACTTAAATATTCTACATCTGAGAGGCATAAAATGAGTAAAACAATTCCCGTGTAAATCAATGGAAGGTGCGCACCAAGATGGCGGGGGTGATCTACAGCGTTAACCTAGAGTGTTCAAGCTTTCTGTTCATAACCCTTTTAAGAATTTCATCGTGCAGAGTTTTAAAATCTTTTGTCTTTTTCATTGTTACAACCGTGTCATTGTTGCCGTTTTCGTTTAAATCCATTTTCTTATGGCTAAGAACTTCCTTCTCTGAAAGTATGAAAAATTTAGGTTGCAATTTTAATTTTACATTAAAAAATACATTAGTAAGATAGGGAGATGTGCTGTCATCTATAGATACAAGCAACCGCTTTCAAGCCCCCTTAATATATATTTTTAAATTCTGTCTTGGATGGGTCTTATTTCCCATGGTTCATTACAAGCACGATTTTTATACCCTGCTTTGCATGCTGCAAGATACATTTTAGTACGCACTGCACGTACGTTCATATATTACATGCATGTTGTAAACCATTGCTTCGCATACTGTCTGCACCGTTCAGAAAGTACGGGGACTACGGAAAAGTAGGACGAGACAACATGCATTCAATATCCATACATAAGTAACGTACATTCTTTCCTGTTGGAAGGTCCTGCATGGCAGGAGCACACAACATGCAAGACGTATGTGACGTGCGGAGGAGCAGGAGGAAATACCATGCAGTGACGTAACGATAAGGGTGTATCATCCTTTCTTTCCGTCTGGTACATCTATACAGTCTAGAGGTAACTCGCGGAAAACGATGTAGGGACCGTCCTGCCAGGCATTAGGGAACCTACAACCCCAATAGCTGGACGGCCAGTACGTAAGGAGCAGCCCTCATTACGAGCCTGGGTTTCCCTACAGGCAGGCAGGACGGTGGCTACGTACTGGCATGTGAGTGCAAATAACTTTATGGCGTCATTAAAATGACGTCATGAACTGACGTCTGCAATTAGCATGCCAGGCAGGAGCAAACAGCAGTTACAGTACACATGCTCGGTAATGCTGTTTACTACGTCCGTCATACTATCTTAGCCTACTCATTATTGCAGGAGGGACATCCTTAAATCCTAGGAAAATTTTTCTCCGTGTGTGTGGGGGGAAATACCACTGCTAGGTGAATACTCGAGTTCGTGTTATTAACCGCTGGAAATAAAACTTTCTAATTGAGTAAAATGAAAAAAAAAATCCCCTGGTAGGTGATTGGCCTAGACACATCTTAGCTCTTGATGCCTGACGTCACACTGAATTCCTAAAGTATAAGTGGAGATCTACGTCACATAATCTTCCCATTTTTATCATTGAATGATGTTTGGAATTTTGAAAAAATATGTTTTGACGTCAGACGTGAAAGTCTGTATAAGAAGCTTAAATGCTTAAAAGACCTGAATTATAAATATAGCTCCTTCTAATTATGTGATATAAGATGTACTTGTTAGCACTTGAAGACTGACGTCAGTGGTCACTGATAAAAATGGCTGACTGGCTAGCTCATTTGAATAAGGTGTGAAAGTTTAAAAAAAGAATGCGAGTTTATAGCTCAAGCTTAAATTTCGTAGTATATAAGGTTAAGGTAAATGAAAGTATGTTCATTCTTACCTAGGTTCTTGAATTTAGTGTATCATACTTACAGGCGTTCTTTTTGTAGGTGAATATTCTTCTAGAACACATACTGGTAAGTCTTTTTCTCTATGTTATTTATGTCCTTTAGAGATCTTTGGCACGAGGGGGCACGCAGCCTCTTTACCTTTAAATGACCACAGATGATGTAGTCAAAGTTTGCTGGAAAATAGAAAAACGTATTACAACTTAATTTGAATTTTATTTGTGGCCTTTATGCCTTTAAGACTCAGTCCATGATATGGGAAGGGAAAGGATGCGGGTAGGTGTCGGTCAGGATTTACGTAGAAGGTACCATCTTGGTAATTTGGCTCAGGGCATGATAGGGGAAGGAAAAGGATGCGGGTAGGTGTCGGTCAGGGTTTTCTTCGAAGGTATCACCTTGGCATTTTGGCTCAGGTCATGATAGAGGAAGGGAAAGGATGCGGGAAGGTGTCGGGCAGGGTTTAAGTGGAAGGTACCATCTTCGCATTTCGTCTGGTGTGACTGAGGGAAACCTCTGGAAAAACTCAGTCAGAATGGAATTAAATGCACGGTCTCTCGAATGTTAAGTCAACGCTTTACCACTGATACACAACTGCTTGGTTAAAGTGTATTAGATGTCTTATGTCTAACATTGTACGTAAGAAGTTTGTGAAGTCAAAAATGCTGTTCGAGACAATTTAGAAACTTGGTGTACAGAACGTGTATCATGCTTAAAGGCTCATGATAGTGTAAATAATGTTCTTCAGAGTTTGAATTTGAATTTATATATCATATATGGCAGTTAGGTATCTGAGGGTCAGGTCGGGATATGGTGGGAAAAAGGATATTGGTCGTCAAGAGCCTAGTTTTGTAGGTAGCATTCCCGTCTGGAGTGACTATGGGAAAAACTGGAAAACCCCAGTCAGGAAAGGCGGTGGCTGGGATCGTTCCCAGCACCATCCTTTTGCTAAGCCAAGCCTCTACCACTGAACCATTCCACGTGTTTCAATTAGCTATTCACCGAAATCCTAAGCAAACCAACGAACACAAGCTAGCTTGAAAACCAGCTCTTTAGAAACGCCACGTGTTCCAATTGGCTATTTATGAAAATCGCAAGCAAAGCAAGCACATAAAACGCCACGTGTTTCAATTGGCTATTGAATTAAATCGTAAGCAAAGGAAGGAACGCAAGCGCGCTTGAAAACCAGCTCTTTAGAAATGCTACGTGTTTCAAATTTCTATTCACCGAAATTGCAAGCAAAGTAACCAACACAAGTCTGTTTGAAAACCAGTCCTTTAGAAACGTCATGTGTTTCAATCAGATTTTTGTGGTGAAGCTCTTACCACATATGTTTCTCACTAGTAGGCCTACTAGTTTTTCTAACAACATTTCATTTAAGACCTTTAGGCATTTAAGGTTCAGGTTCACGGTACAATTTAATTAATGGATTTGAGCAGTGATTCTGCCGGACTTTTCAAATATATCCATGAGCTTCACCCATTTTTGACTTAGGTCAGACTGAGGAGAGAGAGAGAAAGAAATGTGTAAGAAAAATTCCACTTACAGCCCCCTAATTTCGAATGTAAAGTTTCAATGAAAATTAGGAAAAAGAATAAACGTTTTGCTAGAATTTTAAGTGGAAAATAACTTTGTAGGTAACTGGGAATTATTAAACTGTTTTTATTTTAAATGTTGAATAAATAACTTATTTCTGTTTTCACTTTTATTTTCAGAATTAAAATTTTGAGTTGCTGAAAAGTGAGGGAATCACTACTGCTTCTTCTTTTAGTTGAACTAGGTGTCAATTAAAGTTAAATATTATTCTCTAGGATATCCACAGTATATTCTCTAGGGTATCATAGTATATTCCCTAGGATATCCACAGTATATTCTCTAGGATATCAACAGTATATTCTACAGGGTATCCACAGTATATTCCAGGATCATCACACAATATCCCTTAAGGCCGCTTTAGACGACAGCATTTATGCTACGATGAATCTTACGATTAGCAGTAGTGCCAGAGTGTGAAAGCAAGAATTTTACAATAGGGCAAGATGCTATGGTATAAATACATACCTTTTTTTTCTTTTTACGCTGGCACACTGCTATAGCTAAGATTCATCGTACGAGAAATTGTATCGTCTAAATTGACCTTAAGGGATGAAAGTGGTTATGCGAATGTGGTCTAATGTTAAAATTAGTTTAAGTCTCGCACTGATGTTGCAATTGAAAAACGTTCTATCAACTCCCACTCGTTCGAGAGTGTTCATTAATTTCTAAGTTTTATAAAGACATTTGAGAAAAATACTTGTCAGCTGACACCCAACTTGTACAATTTAAAGTGGGAGAAAATACCTCACTTTTGAGTTTTTTCACAAAGATGTTTATTATATCAGGGATTCTTCGGGGATTTTAAGTGGAGGATGTGTGCGATAATAAATAAACATGTAAAACTAAATGTCTAATGAAAGGAAGAATAATAATTAAACTTATTTTTTCTTTTCAGATTTCAATTTCGAGCTTGTGAAAGGGAAGTTTTGAAGCAAGACTGTTGAAAAAACAAACCACTGAGGGACTATACATTTTTACAGTAAAAAGCAATATTTGAATTAAGGTAAATACATTTTTATAAACAAATGTTGTTTCAAGGGTGTACTGTACTCCATCTTCTAATAGGAATAATACTACTAGCCAGTCTACTAATTTTGTAACTAGTGCTAATACTTGTACTACCACCACACGTCATTAGCCGACCCATTAACCTGTGTTCTTCCCAATTCTACTGTGTATTGCACCACTATTGCAATCTGTTCCTCCATCCTTTCAACTTCCTCTGCCCTCATGTCACCACCACCTGCAGCAGCACATGTAAATTCTTTTGTTCCTATCCCTAGAACATCTATCCGCTATCTACCACTTCTCTTACTAACAAATTAATTTGCTGTCAATATTTCTTCTACCAACCATGCAGAGTCTCACAGACTTGTTAGGGAAAGTTTTAAGGGGAAAGAGAAAAACAAGTCTGTAAGAGTGGATATGCATTCTCAACTACATAACGTTTGGGAAATGTCGCCGAGCGGGGATGATGTTTACAATGAAATAGCTGATTGCTTTGAGGAAGATTGGGATATTTTTAACGATATTGCTATCGTTAGATGGTCGTAGTAGAAAGGGAAGATGGTCGTGATTGGATTAATAAGAATGCTTATCCCCAGCTGCATGGAACAGGAGAAATATATTTGAAGTGATATCCTGTCGTAATAGAGAATATACTAGATTCCCTTTACGTGGAGTAGAGGTTACCATAGCTTATCGAGAGCCGGGTCGAATTTTAAACTTCGAACAATATTTTGAGGCCCTGTTTACATTTTTCCTTGAACAGATATTGTCGAATGTGGACGAAGATAGTTATGTGGGATTTTCCATCGACAGTTCAAACGACACCCTTGGGCGTCCCGTTTATATTCCTTGGAGAAAACGTCGGTATATGACAGTTGATAATATTCTTTCCACTATGGAAAATATTTTGAACTTGAACGAAGTATTTCTCCTAGGGGAAAGAATTACGATCAATTGTCATATTACGCATCCAATACAGGACCGACCGAATGATAAAAAGAAGTATCTCTCACTGGAGGAATACTTACAAAAACATATCATTCTCGTTCCGAGCTTCCCCGGCGATGGGAGCTATGATTGTCCTGCGCGAGCTCTATGTCTGGCGAAGTAGAGAAAGTGAGACAAGAAAAAAGACATACTATATGCGTAACACAGAAAAGTTTTGGATTAAGAAAGCTGTAGGTTTTGACTTGAAAGCGAAGAATGGTGGGGGTATTCAGGAATTGGACAAGTTCCAATCGCATTTTGGGGATGCGTACCAAATTGTTGTATATATCCGCAGTCCAATGACAAGGGATTTTCATATTTGGTATCGGGCAGAGTGCTATCACTAGCAAAAACTAATTTCTATTTTTTTTTACGAAGACCAGCACTATGTAGTAATTTCTTGTTTATCATCCTTTCTGGGAAAAAGGGGTATTATCCTGATTGCCTTATCTCCTATTATAATCGCATTAGTCATCTGTGTGACTATCAATGTAAAATGTGTGAGAAGCGTCATAAGGATGATGAAGAGTGTATGAGAACATTTCCTACTCTTTCTTGCTATCGCAGTCATAGCAAGAAAGAGAATGATAGGTCCATATGTTACTACGGGAAACTTTGTCCAGTGTGGAGTTAAAATGGACTCTCGCCGTAGAACAACTGATCACATTTGTTGGGAACGTTTTTGTAATATATGCCTGACGCATGTTGAACCTACGTTGTTCTGTTCCATTAGGACGTTACAGAAGAAGCATATTAAAAATTTCTTGTACGTTGTATACGACGTAGAAAATCAACTACGAGAAAGGAATGAAAAGGGAGAAAGTGAGCATCGTGCAAATTAAATTTGTTCTTCCCACTGCTGTCATGAATGTAAGGACAAGGAAATGGGCTATAAATGCTTTGTATGTGGTAATGCAGAAGGTGAGAGAGACTGTGTTTTATGGCACATGCATTTATCATTCACGTCCTTAATCAAGGTTCAAAATTTGAGAGAGTGGTGGGAATTGCACACAATAGTTCCCGTTTAGATACTTTATTGGTAGCGAGGGATCTTATCGAAAAGCAACACTAATATTATTGCACAAGGACAAAAGATTATACAATAATCGGTCGGAAATATATCTTTTAAGGGCAGCTTTAGTAGTAGACTGTTTTTAGTAGTAGTATTTACCATGTCAGCATTTTTGACTGCTGGTTAATGTCAAATATAAGATCAAGATGTACAACAGTAAGCCACAATAATTTGATTAGACATTTATTTTGAAATAAAATTATTCTTTTTTTTTTTCTTTCATGATTTCGATTTATAGCGTAAGTTTCTTTTATTACTATAGTATACGGGTATAGATTTTTTCATCGGATTTTGAAACCTGTAACAGATAAAAGATGTATATCATTGCTGCAACTTTACTTTTTTTGTCAGTGCTGTCCCTTATCCTGCCACTGCTGTCCTGTACTAGTCGTTTCCGTTCTCTCAGATTAGTTTTTCCTCCTGTTGTAATGATTAAGCATGACACTCATTTGAAACCACACTAATATCTTAACTAAATATCACACTATCAAAGTAAGGTAATTGATAATTTGCCATTACAGGAAAAATTAAACTTAAACTATTAACATTTATTGCTTTTCAGTCATGTTTATATGGCTTTTTTTTCCCCTGAAATATGTATCTAATATCTATACACCATAATATTAGTATAATGTGGATCCTATAAGTTTAATTTAAACCCAAGTATTGCATATTATGAACTGAAAAATGTAAGGGACAACAGTGGCAGAATAACTTTTTTTTAAAGAATCCTGCACTCAACTGCGTGATGATCAGGGTTAGGATTTTTAGGTGCGCACCTTTTCCTTGTAGGGCAAGTTACATGTCTCTATCAAATGTTGCCTCCAGTTGAAAATGGAGGCAATTTTGCAGCACTTTTTTTTCTTTTTTGGGACCTTTATCCCTTTTTCTCTCCATTCTGCCCATAATCTCCCTTTTTTCTCCTTTTACTGCTACTTTTTAATATATTCTACAGCACATTTTATCATTTAATATACCTTCTCGCATTTAGATTGCAATTTGTATTCCGTATCATGATAGGGAACATGTCACTGAATGCGAAGCACCCCTGTAGTGATCAGTGAAGAATCCCTCTCACTGACACTTATTAAAAGTAAGTTGGCTTTACTTGAGATATTTGAAACACAATAATTAGTTGTGATGAATTTAATGCATTTTACGTCAGCCGAGTGCACAGATATCGTCTGGGGAGTCTACTAGTGTATGTTCATTGCATTCTCTTATTTTACAAATAATTTCACTAGAATCAGTTGTCCCCTGTTAGCGAATTTAAATTTGTTGTTTAACAAATCATGCAGAATGTACCGAAATCCCGATTTTTCGTCCTGACCCAGGAATTCAAACAAGATTTCATCGAAATTGACGGAACTGTTTATTATACGATGCATTGTTTGCGATTCAAGGATTCATGTTAAATGAAAAACACCAGCGAGGTCGCATGCAAAAACATATTTCCAGCTTGAAGAATCAAAAAAACAAGACTCTTCATACAATTCCGACAACCTCTATCACGAAATGCCTTTGAACAATGATCTTCGAGGATCCAAAATTCAGAGGAATCTAACATCGATGTGTGTGTGCAGGTTTGGGAAATTTCACTCTATAGCTTAACAATCTGAATTTCCTTAGAACAATCCTAGCGGCCGCCCATCCTGACTGAGGTTTTCCCAGAATTTTCTTCAGTCATACCAGCCAACTGGTACGTACCTAAGAACTAGGCTCTGGTCGACTAGCTTTCAACATCTTTCCCACCAGCTTAAATCGGCCTGAACCTGAAATGCCGAATGTACATTAATTAATTCAACGTCTTATATCCAGATAAAAACAATCTTACCTTTAAAAACTTAAGAGACGCATTAATCTTGTGAGGTACAAGAGCTTATTTTTTCCTTCCTCTCATGAAAGATACTGGTATGTAACCTAATGTATACAATTATCTCTGTACCTATAATTTGTACTAATAATACTAATAACTTACTCTGTAATTTTCAAATAAATATACGAGACCAAACCTTTTTTGTCCCCTTTCTTTGGTATTATATTTAGCACCTTTTTTCCTATGAAAATTGCCCCTAAAAATCCTAATCCTGGTGATGAGTGTCATTTTAAAAAGAAAATAGGTTCTAAGTTACCGGTAACGTTTACGACTCTTGCAACCGTGTTTTGGTTGGCTTAGTGTTTGTCGTGATTATCAGTGTTCATTTATGTTCGTCGTTTCCTAGTTTGTAGCCGTTAAAACTATAGACTTTCGATTATCCGGCATGGTCGCGGTCCCGACCGTGCCGGATAAAAGAGCGTCTAGACCTACTGTGTCTATTTTAAATAATACTTCAGAACATGAATTTCGCTTTGTTCTTTAATTTTCTTTTTTTAGATTTTTATAATTTTTTGACAATATTTTCCCATATTTTGATAATAATTATACACAACAAACAACAATCTACTTACAGTTTCAATGTCCAATTTGTTCGTGTCATCTCTTCATTATACATTTAATAATAATTTAAAAAAAGGGCCAATGTTGCATTGTGACAATGGTACAGCAAAATAATACTCCACAATCTTTTGAATTTCAGGGCATTCATCGTAACCATTTAAAAAATTACAGTATTGCACCTATTTTGTCCTTGTTGAATAAACGGAAATTCTTTGCCGTAATTGTCTTTACATTTAACTTTGTAATTTTCTTTCGGTATTGTTAAAACGTTAAACAAAACAAATAAATAAAAATTATGTGTCTTTTTCAGCATTTTATTAGTGTTTTCAAGTGCTTCTACCTCGTTCTGCCTTTTCCCACTAACAGTGATTCCACAACACAACGCCCAGCGCAGGATGTTTTTGCCATTTGGGCCACAAGTAGTATTGCAGTGATTCCTACTTATTGTTAGACTGAAATCGTTAGATCGCAGCATTACCAAAAGTGCAATTAATTGCCATCATCTGGCGGGTAAAATGGAAAGTTAAATTATTGAATGAAAATGTCACAACACCAGTGTTTCTTTCAGATATGCTTTCGAGGGGCTATGCCTCCGGAAGTTTTCAACTGCCCTCCGAAAGAATTAAGGTTTGTTCGGGTGGGTCTGCTCCGTGTTGCACTATCTGCACTGGAAGTGTAGGGATAGACACTGACGTCAGGAAGTGTAAGGATAGGCACTGACGTCACATCCACTCACACAGAACTGTGTGAGTGGATGTGACGTCAGTGTCAATCCGTGCAATCTCGTGCAGCTCTCGCTCCAGGCGCTTGTTTCTTACTGTTAGCAAGTAACGCCACCTGAAATCCCTTCTCTTTCCCCCTTTCCGAATTCAATGGTCCAAAGTCCCGTTCCGTTATGCAATGTCCCGTTCACTTCTATTATGCACACTTATCCGAATTAAATAAGTGTTTCAAATTTTAACCACAGATGTCACCCAAGCCTGGAAACAGCTTTGCTTGGGTGACCCTCCGCGCGTAATGTGAGTGAGTATTGGACAATGCGAAGTCAAGGTAGATTGATGCGAAGTGAATAAGGCAAAAAGCAACATGGATGAAGACAGACGTAGGCGTAGAATTCCCATACCTATAAGTATTCGGCATATATTAAATAACGACAGACGAAGATTGATAGCTATTCGAAGGATGATCACAATTCTGCAGGTTATTCTGGAAGTTTTTGCAAGATAAGTGCGTCTCATGAACTATGAATCACTAAATAATGTTATACCAGGATCTATGAATAACCACCTAAGTCTTGACAACGTTACAAATTTGAAGTTCTAAAAACACTTCAAATAATTATAATAGTTCTTAATGACTTGTTTGTGTTTTATATTTTTATATGGGCCAGTCTAGTAACTATGGACTTCGGCCCGTCACGATTCGCCTTTAGCTGTTAAAATCCACACCCATGCCTTTTCCGGGACTCGAACCCGGGACCTTCGAGCCGATGACCTACCGCCGCAGACCGCTCGGCTTGTGTGTGTGTGTGTGCGTCACTGTTACAGATATTGGATAAATTTGCAGATGAATCATAAAGAGGAGCAAGTTATACTCAGTTATTCATTCATTACATACTATTAGAGAACGTTCATTAGACTACACTTTACTATTTTCTTAAGACAAGATAAGATTAATTTATGGGCGTACAATTTTTGATTAAACTTCGTTTTCTGGTTAGTTAGAGTGTTCTCCTTTTAGTAGCGCTATAGTTTGGAATGACAAAGCAAGAAAATACACAGCAAGATATGGCTATGTTAACACTTTTTGATATCTCACGGCGACCATCACTTGTTTGTGTTAAATCAACATAACAAAATGTTATTGATGTCGGCGATTCAACACAATCGATGTGCTTTTAATGCTGATTCAATACAATGTTGAATCACCGAAATCACAGAACAAGGTGGTCTCCTCGGGACACCAGAAAGTGTTTAATTAACACAATCAATTTTTGCAGTGTACCACATTCGCCATATGTGGAAAGGTGGAAATTCCCAGGCAGCCATAGATACTCCCGTGAAACATTTTTTCTTCCGACTTTCTAGGGAAGAACTTGATAATAGTTTGCTGAACGATATAAAAAAATCTCAAACATAAAATAAAATTGAAGTCATCATAATTTTCAAGCTAACTTATTGGAATCTGAACTCAGAACACAGTACAAAATTTTTAACAGTAACTTCTCAGTAACGCCGGACACTAACATATTTTTGAATAATCAGGATAATCAAATACCTGGCATGTTAGAGCTCGTTGTTCATTAAAATAAAAATTAATATAGGTGACCAATGACTATTAGATAATTTGAAGTCACAAAAAGCGAGATGGCATAACGTTATAAGACAAAGAAAACTTTCAATAATTCAGGCAAATTTAAAACTGTGAGTAATAGCACTTTTATCAAATTTTGTGTTGGATGTCGGAGATTACAGAAATAGCACATTTTAACAAACGTTAATAGATAATTTATGTGCAAGAATTCCTATCGACAATAAGCTTTGCTAGGTACAATTTCTGTTCTGCATCATCCATTTGGCTTGAGCCAAAGTTATGTAAAGACCTTTAAAAAATTCAAATTCAGATTCGCTTTGAGAGCCCTTGGTAATCAGGCTCAATTTAAAAAAAAATAATGGACAAATCACAATAAGAATGACATTTTAGAAAATGGGTTGGATAATTCTTAAAAATATCTATCAAATTAAGTAGTCCATAATTTGAAAATATTTGCTATTGATAAGAAATTTGAAATCCTGGGCTATGCCGGCTTAAGTTAGTGTTACCTTCAAATATCTCGGCTAAAAAAAATTATCTTCAAAATGAAATAGTTCATTTCGTTAATGTTGGATGAGTCGCTTTTCAAAATTTCAGTGTTTTTCTTGATTTGTTCGGTAAAAACTAAAAATTAAAATTATTTATAAAGAATGTGTATCTTATGATTGGCCTACTCGTGCTTTTTAAACTCTGTATATAAATGTGTGTGTGTGTGTGTGTGAAAGCGAGAGAGGGAGAGAGAGAGAGAGAGAGAGAGAGAGAGAGAGAGAGAGAGAGAGACCGTCTTGACCGTCTTCCATTGACTTTCTAGAGGAACTGCTTCAATTTCATAAAACAGACTACGTTCAGGATAAATAAAACTTCCATAATATTACAATAATAACGTTCGTGCACTTTCGATGTTTTCACTTAGTTTGTTTGGTGGGCATAAATTGGCGTATTTGTGATCATACATTGAAATAATTATGGTTGAGGAAATGTAACAGGAGAATATCAAATACCTTCTCATAAAATGCATGCAGTGAATAGCATAAAATCATACATCAAATATATGAAAATAGAATAGTATTTGGTATACAATCTGAATTCAAGGAGGGTCAAGTGCCCCCTTGCCCATCCCTGCCGACGCGCTTGCTCATATGTTACCCTCTCATCTATTAATATCTACATGGAATCCCATTGGGGAAATCTAACCAACAATATTATTTTCACAGTGCGAAGTTAAATTATTCAATGATCATGAAGTTATATCACTCAAAACAAGGTACAATATCGATAACATAATGTGAAAACAAATCTTAAACTATTAAAATATTTACATTCAAATACTTCGGCACGGTCGTTCATTTTAAACTTGCAACACGTGATCAATTCTACATATTTGTCCCAACTTCCAAGTGAAAAGGAATTTTGGTATGCAATATCCTGCTCTGTTTTCTTTTCAACATGGCAGCAGCGCGCAACCGAACGGAGTGTCAAGTGACCATCTGGTCCTCCGTTGCTCCGTTCACTTCAATGCTCCGTCGAGGGTGAATTCGGATAACCATCGACGGTGCATCCGACGGAGCAAGGGTACGGAACGGAGCATAAAGTGCCAATTCGGAAAGGGGGTTACTCTTAAGGTCCATCCGAATCCACCATTTAGCACCCTTGATTATGCCGTTATTCCGTTTGATGCGCCGTTGTTGCTATCCGAATTGAGCGGCGTAGGGCGTAATGAAGGGTGTGTATCAACGGCACATCTTGTGTACACTTGGATGTAACGTATCCACCGTTGGTGCGGCTAGAAGCCATATTTGATAAAGGAGAAAGTAATGTGTTGATTTGAAGATATTAAATATGTGTGTGTTTTAGGTTTTTTTTTTTTACGTTAATCAACTTTTCTTAATAGTTCGATAAATTTCCGCTAATAATTGCAATCGTTTGCGGAAACCAGTTGTTATGACTTAGGTGATTTGTGGCCCCCGCTATACATAACTGATTTCAGTTCAGTTTCATTAGAAATAATGAACAAATTTTATTTTCAGGGCCCTAAATTTGTAAAATTTATAGGAGAAATGTAATGTTTGCAAAGCATGTGGAAGAGTTGAAACGCAAAATAATACAGTTTCAAATTATGAAATGAGAGTGAAAGAGCGGAAAGTACGTTGGAGTGTTAAAGGCAATGTGCATAGCGTGTAATAAAAATAAACACATTACATTTCTCTAACCTGTCCTTGCTCTTTCGACACTGTAGTCCGTGATTTTGAAGCATAAATACGCGCCATACAGTGCATTCATATAGTTCCGCATCTGTGGATAAACGAGTGCGTATTTAACGATTTTCATAATACTTTATAAATTTCTGGTTGTCATTAGGTTTTATAGAAGTGTCAGTTTAAATTATTTGGAAGGGAATGACGTAGAGACCGTACATATGTCTTAATAGCTGGCGGAACCTGGGGTCCCAAAAGTGAAGTTTATCCTAAATAATAGGGATAAATTTATCCCTTACGCAAGCAACTTAACCTTTGTTAATTGCCCATGTGTAACTTCGTACACATGAATTAAAAGAGTGTAATGTTATGTATAGTGCGGACCAGGTAATGTAACATATCACGGAGCTGCTCTATTGTAAACACTTCAGGGCCCTTGTACTCTTTTTCGTATTTGATGCAATCTAACCTAACCTTGCTTTAACGTAGCGTGTTGAGTCTCAAGCCAGAATATGAAATACATGAGATTGCATGATAAAGTTAAGAATATTACGGTCGTGCAGTGATTATAGTCGAGTACACCCCCAAACAAATTGCTTTTGTTATGTGAAGGTTGCATCACGTTCTTGGCGTTGTCGTACCTAATGAGAAACGGTATTATTGGATTTTGTACACGGTAGGAAAATCACGTCGATAAATTTACGAATTAATGTAAACCTCATGCCA
>JAGDQP010002425.1:413-10481 GCA_022664845.1 Lepisma saccharinum
AGAGAGAGAGAGAGATGAATTTATTGTAGGGTTTTCTTTCTTTAGCATCTACAATGTATGGCAAAACAAACAATACTGAAATGTATACATCTCTGACGCTCATACGCGTTGTGAGAACCTCTCGTGATGCCTTCTGCAGTGTTTAATTGTGTTGAGAGTAGCGTAGAGTGCAGTTGGTGTGGCGTACACTAATTCTTCTCAGAACGGAGGAGAAGGTGTTTATCATGGAGCGTTATTTCCGGTCATACGGAATAGGGCGTCAGAACGGCATTCCTGTACCCTTTTCACTCCCCAGGTCTCACGGCCCCAATGCCTACATATGGGGAATACTAAAAGAATCCGTTTTCCGATCTAATGACCCACCTGGAAGTGTTCCTTTTGTTGCAGCAGCCTGTGTTCATCTACATGTTCAACAATTTGCATGATCATTCTGAGCTCTGCGTGAGGGTTTGCACTTGGAACACTTGCTGTACCGATGCACTTAGATATGTGTTACCGTAGTCACCTCGCATCTTCTATTGACAAATCTTGATTTCGTAGCATGGTTGTAATTTCAGTACTGTTTGTTTTGCCACATACTGTACAAGGATGTTTAGAAGCCCCTTAGGAAACATCATTATGTAAATAATTCAAACCAGTTGGTACTACTAGATGGGTATTAATAACTGGTGCCCGTTTATTTGGCATGGAAGCAAATAATTATTTATAATTAGAAATTAGGATTATTTATAATTATAATTAGAAATAAAGAAAATCAGATTTCTAACATAGTCCACCTTATCTTTAAGACACAAAAATTCGATGGGTAGCAATTTCACATAGCATGTTGCTTCACAGGAACAAATATTTGGCAGTGGTGGCAACTACTGGTCTCAGAAGTGCTAATAACTATTGCACATCTTCAGGGTTCCCGAAAACGAATAACCGAGCCGCCGTAGCTAAGTGGTAGCATTTTCTAAGTCGTGAGTTTCATCCCAATGGTTGACCATCCTGACTGAGGTTTTTCCTTAGTCACACCAGGCAAATGCCGTGATGCCACCTTCAGGTTGTAGAGCAGCTGTAGGCTGAACGTAGGCCGTTTAAATAAGGCCATTTTCAATTCAATTCAACATAAGCCCTGGCCGACACTCTTCCTTTCCCCAATTCCGGCCTGAGGCCAATAACTGGCATGTTTTACTCAACTGTTACTTTATGCCCCCCCCCCCCTCAAGCCCATTTTTATTTCTTTTTCAGAAATCTGGCAACCATAAATATTGGTGTGAATGAAATGACCGCTTTCAGCTGGTGGGAAACGCACCTTAAGGTTGTAGACCATCTCCGCCATCTTGGTACGCACTTTCCATTGATTTACATGGGAATTGTTTTACTCGTCTTATATCTCTCAGGAGCGTAATTTTTAACTTCTGTTTTCGCCTAGTTTCTCGTCATGTTATCTTGGACTCGTGCTATTTTGTAGAAATGCAATATTTTACACACGAACAGTTAAATTTTCTCTTGACATATTGTGATTTATATAGCAAACTATTAATAATACATTATACTTGTATATTTGAAGAAATTTCACAAATAAAAACTATACAAGAGTCAAAATAACCACCAAGACAAATTCGTGAAACTGAACTTGAATAAAATGAGTAAAACAATTCCCATGTAAATCAATGGAAAGTGCGTACCAAGATGGCGGGGATGGTCTACACCGTTAACAACATAACTCAGCGATCAACTGAGGTCACACGTATAACGTCACAAACTCTGTATACGTTCAGAAAACAGGCTGGGATAGCCTGACAGTCAGAACGTGGTTTGTTGTTGAACAAGGTCGTATGAATGTGCACCATGAAGAACATACAAGTGCAAGTGATTTTCCTTTATGTACTATACTATTTTGGAATATTCATATTTGGATAGAACAGGTTTAAAGACTTTGGGAACACTATGCCGCCTCAGTTCTATACTTAATATCAATATCAATTCGTAGAGTACATCTTCCCTCACTTTCGAAAGTCTATACCGCCGAAACGAATTATTTGTAGATCCGCGGTAGTCTATAATTTTTCACGTATTTTAATGTCAAGAATCTCGTGAAGTGGTTTTGTCGGTTGTTATTATGCAACACCCGGTATATTTTTGGGTTAACAATATTTATTGCCCTTGGAATAGCACTCACGACTGTTTAATTCAGGGTTCAAAATGGAAATTTTCATGAAACGGAACGCTTTACCTTCGTTAAATTCTTTTGTCATTTTTTAATCCATGGTTGATTACCATATTGACGATACGGAACAGGAAGGTTCCAGATATTCATGAACGGGAACAGCGTTCCGGTCTATATGGAGCTGGTCTGGACTATTTATTGTCAGTAGTGTTTACTATAGCCACAAAATGTCTTCTCAATCTCAGACACTTTCATTGCTTATTATGATGGTCTCTAAACGCGAAACGTCTTTGCGACATTTACGATGTTGTTATGTTTGTGCCTGTGGTGCTATTCGTCGGATGGGATATCCATAGTCCATTGACAATGTTGTTATGAGCTGTATGACTAAAACGATATCCGAGGGAGTGGTTATAGTGACTCAGACACCTTAAAAGAAATGGAATTAAATCGAAGAAGACCGGCACAACACAATTTTACATATGTTAGTCCATTTGTAAAATATATGATATTTTTTCTCAACTTTGTGTTCTGGGTAAGTAGAACCGTATGTTGTTGATAAATACTTTAGTTACGTAAACAAAGTCACTGTGACCTGTTGCAAACAGAGCAAACTGGCTTGTAATATATATATTAAAATGTTTTTGGTTTGTGAAAATAAGTGCTGATTTCCTAGAAGCATTTTCGAGGAAACTCGTACCTTTTGTTTACATCCAGGTACGGTTCTTCAGATAAGCCTGTCAGAGCTACCATGTATCTCTTAAACCAGACTAATATTTCAGCAAGTGGACACAGAGTATTGGAATTATCCACTGATTGGAGAAATTGAGTTATAATGAGAAACCGATTTCTTGCTATTGGGAAATAAAGGTGGTCCGGTATATCGGTGGCCCTTTGATACTCTCCTTGGATGAAGTTCTGTTTGGGACAGTAATACTTTGCCATAGGTACGGTTTATACCACCCATTCTTTTACAAATAATTTTACAACCACTTCTATAAACACCTAGCGACAGCCAGCTATCCAAAAAGTGGTACAAATGTGTCTTGATTATTTCGTAAAATACGTACTCGAGTTGATCAACGGATACAAATATGTCGGTATGCGGAGGGATTCTAATGGCGTCTCTTCGTGTTGTAAATGTCACGTATTTTACCAAAAGAACTGACACATTGTTATGAGACACGTTAGTTGAAGTCAGGTTATTTATTTTTAATCACACGCGATGGACATAATATTTAACACTAATTCATGTGCTCGCCCACATCGGGAAAACAGAAAAATACTTCAACATACTTTTCGTTCGCACTTCCATGACTTGTAACTTTGTCATATTTTGCGTTTCATCGTTTCACCATTTCTAACTTAAATTAATCTAACCCTTCTGCTCTTCTCGACATTATGTTCCATGATTTTTGTAGCAAAATACGTCATTTGTAACAAAGTGATGCCATTAGTTTTCCTCCGCATGCTGCCATGTTTGCATGTGTTGATCAACTCGAGTGCGTATAATAATGTTTATTCACTTATACATCCAGGTTTCGGTTAAGGTTTACTTTTTCTACACCAAAGGACACCACCCTATTGAGCAATATTATACGGTCTACACCATTCGTTTTTAAAAAATATTTGTCGCTGATATTTCCATACGCACAAACCGACATGTAACTATCCTAAAAATAGTATTACAACCACACGAGAATAATTAATTCGTAAAATACGCACTCCAGTCTATTCGGATATTGTAATACATGGAGGAATTCGAATGGTTTTACTTGCTAATGGCATAGGGGACATTCCTCTTATGAATGACTCCCAGGTTAGGGGGCTTCCGATACATAGCATTTTTAATTTGCCACTTACCTGTTCATTGCTCGGGGGATTCCACCGGAACTATCAAAACTTTAATTCGGTCTTCCCTTTGCACTCCACCAAACACCCTCTGTCCACTACCACGTCTTCCCCCTGTTGTAGTTTCTTTTTCCCAACTTCGATTCATCAATTTCAACTGTCACCACGACCGCGAATTTTGATTACACCAATCAGCAATCTCTCTGCAGAATCCTACCCTTGTGACAACTGTGTCCTGCATTCGGATAAGTTACGTTAGAATGACCGACACCACAGCCCTCGTAAATAAATCTCCACAATTTACACTACGAAAATAACATAGAGAAGTGTAAAATGTGTTTGACATATCATCTGCGTGTACTATATATTTAACTTAACACAAAGAATATCCGGAAGGGCAATTTAAGGTAAATTTATGATAAAAATTAAGAAATTTACTTACAGCGTATTTGTTCCATATTAGAACACACAAACACAAATATACAGGTGCCAACCAGGTAGCCGTACGGTCTAAGACGTTAGGCCAACAACGACTCGAAGGTCCCGGGTTCGAATCCCGGCAGAGGTATGCATGTTTGTGGATTTTAACTGGGTATAAATGGTCGAACCGTGACGGGGCGAAGTCAAAAAGTTACTAGGCTGACCCATTTAAAATAAAAGTTTACCAAGGGTTTTTTTTTTAAACAAATATACAGATAACTCGACATTTCTGTCTATTAAGCCCGTATTCTTGCTTCTAGAAGAAAAGACGAACACGTGTAGATTGAATAAAAGACTAAGACGATAGTGGCACCACGTAGCGGACGACGTATCAAGTTTTGAGAACAGTTGACTACGATATACTACATGGATTTCAGGAGCTTGGACCAATTGACAACTGTACAGCGTTTAAGTTCGGGATGGGAATGTGGAAGGAAATGTGTTGAGGGTGCAGTGCAATCGGGGGGTTTAGAGTTATTGAAGGTTCATTTTCGCGCTCAAACCATGAATAAAGACGCCTTCCCACAGACGGCGTGTTGAGGTGCTACGACCAGCTACGGTGCTTTCCGACATTTTCAACACAACACACCATTTCCGAAACCCTGCTTTCCGACATTTTCAACATAACACACCATTTCCGAAACCCGTTTCCCATCAATACTTGCACACGAGAAGAACGTCGTCAATTGTTTTTGATATGGTCGTCCGCCATGTTGTTTTTCTATTCTTTTTAAATTTTTGAATGTGTGTGAAAAGTGAACTGTTTTCTTCTCTACTAGTGATCACGGCTGAAGCCGAAAATTAAAGTGACTTAAAAAAGTGTTGTGTGTGTGTGATTATGTAGGTGTTTTTCGTCAAAATATTACGTAAGTACGGACCCATTCCTTTCTATATATATAACTCACAGCCATATTCAATCCACTACTGGATGAGCCCTCTCCCATAAGATGGAGTTGGTCTGCTGCTCCTAGGTTTGCCGTATGTGTTGAGAGAGGAGTGCCGAGGCTCTCAACTGTGATCGCCACTGTCTTTTGTTCACAGCAGTTCCCCAAATGCATCACGATGTTTTTGGCTTCAGTTGTAGGCAAGAAAGAAGTTCACTGAACACACGTGCATAATTTGAAGGGATACAAATACAGGATGGTGCACTTCCACATCAAAAACAATTGACGACGTTCTGCGCGTGTGCAAGTACTGATGGAAAACGGGATTTGGAAATGGTGTTTTGTGTTGAAAATTTTGAGCTGGGTTTAATAATAAATAATAATAATAATAATAAAAACTGGGACTCAGTAAAGAAAACGCAGTAAGGATAGTGAAATTCAGTATAGAAACCGCAGTCGAAGAAAGTGGAATTCAGTTTTGAAAAAGCATCTATAGGGAAAGTGGGATATAGTATAGGAAACGCATTGAAAAGGGAATAGGTTTGCCGAGTCAATCATAAAAAGTGGGAGTCAATATAGGAAAGCCAAAAAAAAAAAAAAAAAAACCCTGCTCTCAAGCCCTGAATGAAAGCTCCTTCCCAGAGACGACATGTGGATGTGTTTGTGGAGGGGGGGGGTAAGGTATGAATTATAGCTATACCGAAACTTCGTGGTTTTCGCCAAGATATTACGTAAGTACGATTCCTTTCTTTTCCATTAAAATTTCATCTATTATATATATTAACTTATATAATAATAACCACGGGGGTACAGTTCTGAGCCTGCCCTAATGCCATCTGTCCGCTGTTGGTGGAACTACGTCCATCTGAGTAACGGCCGTGTGGTCAGCATTGCGCGCCACCTGGCCCCCAAACAGGCATATTAGGGGCTTTCTAGACCGAGTGGCCGTCACGTCTTTATTCACGTGACTTCCCAGTTTGCCTCAGGGCGCTGGGTGAACGCCGAAAAGTGGGACTCCAGCCGGAAATTGAACCCGAGACCACGCGGACATGAGTCCAACACTCCAACCACTAGACTATGGAGCCCCATATTACTCTTATTTATATTTAAATTCTTTTGTCTGTATTGATCTCTCCACGTGTGCGTTGTCTTGTGCAAATTAAAATGAAAAAAGAAAAATATAAAATCACTATATTTTGTCCTGTGGAGACAGTGCAATCCTGAAAAAGGAAAAATTCACCGAGACAAGGTGTGACAAAAGTCAAGTCGATCCTGCTCCTTGTCTTACTTAGACATTCATTGTTGTAGATTTGATATTCACAACAACAATGAAGAAGAACGAAGCTAAAAAACCGGCATGGATGGAACTCTTGAATTGGTTATGAAAATTTCTTCCCTGAAAGTTAGAATTCTCTAGGCTTGAATTTGTAGGAGCAGCATTGAAATTTCGTGCTACGATAAAAATCCATTAGACATATACGGAAATAGTGCTGCCATCTTTTGTGGGAGATCGTTGCTTTATATTAACCGTAAAACAGGCAAGTCTTTTCTACTCCAGGTCGACAGAAAGGACAAAATGGTCACGGTTTCGTTAAGATTACTATTAATTCTCATTATTGGTCTTGTCTTATAAAATTGACCTGGAGTTCACTGTTTTTGTTGTTGTTTTTTAGAATTTTTCCATGAACTGTGAGAATTTAGGATATTTCATGTTGTACTGAACTCTGAGATGAGTCGCCGTAGCTCAGACGGTAGCTCGTCTGACTACGAATGGAGACCTTTCTCACAGTGTTTTCATGCCTGGTGCTCTGAGGTGCACTCAGCGTACTTTCAAATTGAGTACCGGAGTGTCCTTGGTATACCTGGGCACATTGGGAAGGTAAAGGCGGTCGAGCGTGAGACTGACCGCCTCACTTCGTACCGCAGGTCAAGAAAATGTGGAGCGCTACCTCCACATCCCCCATGCGCCGTTCACGGAGCGTGCGTATCGCACAGGGGATAGCATATCGGTCTGAGCCTGAGATGCCTAAAAGTCCATAAATTGATTAAAAGTTCTAAAAGTGTGACGTAGACTATCTAACATTATATTAATTCGACATGGAATGACTCTCCACTATTTTGATGTCAATGGTCAGTAATTCAATGCCTAAACGGCGGAAGTTTTTTTTTCTAAAACTTTTACCTACGGTTTTTATGAATTCATCGTAGCCTCATGAGTAACGCATTGGTATTGTTACTTGGATATCTAATCTTTATTTTTCTTTTTCAGCTCTTTGGAGGTCTTTTAATTGGTGTTGGTTTGTACGCTTTTGTGGACAAATGGCAGGCTACAGGAATGGTGAAAGTGGAAACGGTCTACGACATTGTCCTCAACATTTCCATGGTAATGATGATCAGCGGAGCCATCATCTTCATCGTTAGCTTTGCTGGCTGCGTAGGAGCTCTCAGGGAAAACACCTGCTTACTCAAATTCGTAAGTACTGTCAAATGATTAAGTTTCGAATGCGTACCTGCATTTTCAGCATATTGCTATTTAAGTAGAAATATTTGGATGTATTTATTAGATTGACCCAGATCCGGAAATCAGGAAACTTGATTTTGTTCAGGGAAAGTTAGAGAGAGACTGGAAAATCAGCTCGAAGTTAGAGAATAAGATGAAATCTGTGGAACGGTAACCCTGTAATGCTTACCCTTTTGTTAGACGTGATTACTGCTCACCTGGGGTAACTTGTCACCGCAAGACTTTTTGTTCTCTCCCTCTTTTGTAGATAATTCGATGCTATTAATATTATATTAGTTTGACAGTAGGAAAGGTTTATTAAATTTTTGGAACAGCTACGTTTTGAAAATAAAAGTGAACTCAGAAAAATGAGGAAAGGATGTAAATTAAGCCGTCTAAATTCGTCTAAATAAATTGACAAACTTGCAAAAAAAAGTAGTTGAAATGATTTCAAGTGTGTCTTGTAAATATACAGTTTCCTCGTAAGATTTTCCTTTGTGTCCATAAACGTTCAATTTTCTTCTTGTTTTTAGGTAGATTTCGAAGAAATATCTACCTATTGAGATCGGTACCATGTTATATATTTATGTATTTACACGCTAGCGTCCATAATTTTGAAGATATTTGAACCAAATTTTATTACGTTATTTCTAGGCTAAATAGCTCGGCTAAGTTCGTTAATGAGCAAAATCGGCCCAAGGGGGTGGTCGGGGAGGGGGTTGAATTTTGAATTTATATATTTATATAATTACACGCTAGCCGCCATAATTTTGAAGATATTTGAACCAAATTTTATTATGTTGTTTCTAGGCTTAATAGCCCGGCTAAGTTCGTTAATGGGCAAAATCGGCCCAAGGGGGTGATGGGGTTGAAATTTTGAAAAAAGTATATTTCCGCTCCTATGGAGTTCATAGGGAAACTTTGTCTGCATAAATTATAGTACTCTCTAAGAAGTTTACGGTGACATCAACGATTCAGGGGTTGTGGGGGTACGAGTGAGGGTGGGGGTGGAAATTAGAAATTTTTAAAACTATGTCTTGTGGGGTAACGTTGAAAAGCTTTTGATGATTAATCTATAAATCAATAACTAGTTTCTCGATAGCGCTTATATTTCGTTAGGGGTATATAAGGTGGCGGGTTTCATTGGGTTTGTTAATTTCAGTTGGAATATCACTGCATTTAGTTCTAATAACAAGAAGTTTGCACGGTAATTGGTTAACCTATTAGGGTAATTATTTACCGTATTTATAATTTTATAATGAAAATTAAATGATAAAAGCATATTTACTTAAAGTGTTTTTATTCTGTACTTACCCCAATAAATTCAATCAAAAACACTTCGAAATCTACCTCAGCCTGTAGGCCTGCCGAAAGGAATTTTTTAGTATCATGTTAAGGGCATATTATTAGCAATGTGTGAAATCTGAACAAGCAAAAGTAAACATTGCAGTCTTAAACAGCATCGGAAATATTAAAACGCCAAGTTAAATGTTAGTTCTTGTGAACGAATTCGTCACGTATTCCCTTTCTGTGATCTGGTCTGACAAAATTGACACATGCTGCACAATGTACATCTGTGCTTCCATCTCTGCTTCTTAGACAAGTGGTATCTAACTTATTTCTTAGTTTTTGTTTGTAAATATAACAAGGCTGAACGTCTGTCCGGTCATCTTCATGCTCTTCATTCATGAAAACTTTCTTTGTCACGTCCGTAAGTTCCTGGGACAGCGTCATTGATAATTCTCTTCTCTTGTGTTATATAGCAAGAATGACTCCCAAAGTTTTTACGTACCGTACTCTTGTCTGCTACCTTTTTCTTGGTGGCGGACTGGAGAATTGTCGTGCTGATTTCTGTCACGATCATATTCAACATCAGCAGATGGGTCTTCCTCAGGGATTGGGTTCTTCATTTGCTGCACCCTTCAGTTTGAATACTGTTATTAAGCAGAGAACAGTTTAGTTAAACGCACTTCTTCTATGCAGTGCTAAGTACCTTCTATGCAGTGCTAAGTACCTTCTGTGCATTGCTAAGTACCTTCTGTGCATTGCTAAGTACCTTCTATGCAGTGCTAAGTACCTTCTGTGCAGTGCTAAGTATCTTCTGTGCAATGCTAAGTACCTTCTATGCATTGCTAAGTACCTTCTATGCATTGCTAAGTACCTTCTGTGCAGTGCTAAGTACCTTCTGTGCAGTGCTA
>JAGDQP010002425.1:10491-39842 GCA_022664845.1 Lepisma saccharinum
AAGTACCTTCTGTGCAGTGCTAAGTACCTTCTGTGCAGTGCTAAGTATCTTCTGTGCAGTGCTAAGTACCTTCTGTGCAGTGCTGAGTACCTTCTGTGCAATGCTAAGTACCTTCTATGCATTGCTAAGTACCTTCTGTGCAGTGCTAAGTAACTTTTATACAATAACAAATACTGTTGATATGAAATGAGCTAAAGAATGTGTACAATCAGCGCCGAAAGTTGGTACCCAGTCGTCAAATTTCTTCTCCAGATAACTTTGAGTTCGTTACACCGATTTGAGTAGTTTTTTTTTTTTTTGTAATGCACGGAAACCTACATTATCTTTACGTTACAGGAAACATTACTCAAATCGGTGTATCGATTGCAAAGTTATTTGGCGAGGAAATTTTACGACTGGATGCTAACTGTTGGCACTGACTATACACTATATAGCCCAGCCACTTCTTTTATCCTCTAAACAGCTCAAGTTTATCAGATAATGCCCTCCACGTCCATTGTCAAGTTGGGAAACTAATAACGGTCACTATCTTTGGGGTCACTGGAACTGCATTTACTTATCAGGAGTAACTAGACCTGTTAGCAAACCATGCTGCAGGTTTTACGGAATTTCATGCAATTCCATATTTCGAGACCCAAAAGAAAGAAGAGAACTGTGAAGGTAGAAAATGAGAAAAGAGACAGGGTAATTTGTGTTGTGAGAAGTATGCGGTCTTTCATAAGTGCTATTGTGCGAAGTGGAAGGAGATCCTACCAATCAGAAACATGTTTGTGTGTCGTTGACCTTTCTGATCTGTGTATTTACTTTCTTTTAAAGTAGGAGAGGTCGTGCATGCATAACATCTGGCAACTATGCTGAAGGGAACCCCAACAATAAATCACGGGAGTGGAGCACTAAAATCTTGCAAACCTATACCAATGTCACCCGCTTTCTAAAACGTTGTTTATCCGTTGGTGGGCAGTACCTGACTATGAAACAGTCCAAAATAGTCAATTTAGTTGCATGACGAGACTGATCTCATTTGATTCGATATTTATGTGAGGCATTTTGTGTGAAACTGTATAGTTTCTTACAAAATATGTGCCTCAGATAATTTTCTTTGCTTGTTAAAGCTGGGTCAGTTTCTGTCCACTTTCATACTGTTATAATATGTATGTGATTTAGTTTTAAATATGCTTATTATCAACTCCATGGAGTGAAACTTATTTTAATATCTGAGACATGTTTATTTTTCAGTTAATTTTCAGCAATAATCTCTCGCATTTCAAAACATGAATCGAAAGTAAAGGTCACCGCATGAGGATTACATTTACTGAAACACATAAAACCCGCTTTTCTTGTCAGCTCCATGGAGTGACAAAAAAGTTGTAATAAAAGTGTGAAGCTGGCAACACTGCACGTCCTTTTCTTATGCTGTAGATAGGAAGGAGCCATCTTAGTCATGTTTGACTGAAACAACAAGGTCTTCTGCAGTCGGCTTATTGTGGAACAGAAGAGTTAGCACACGTGTGTTTCACGTATTCATCATCAACTCCATGGAACTCATAATCATTGAATTTTGTTTTTGATTTCTCTTTTCTTCGATCACGATCAGAAACCAAACTCTGAATACTTCATGCTTCATTGTAGAGTTCCATTCTTACTGTAAGGAACATGGGAACAGAAAAAAGAAGAAGAGAGAAACGTCAACTCCGTGGAAATTGATTTATATTCTAAAACGCAATATTGATCTCTACGTAGGTTCAATATATACCCATAAATAAATAACTCCTAAGATTTCTAGAAACTATCCAACTATTTATTTATTAATGTCTGAAAATCGATATTTCTATACAATGACACGTATACAAACGTCTGATGGTAAGGAAGACCAACATGAATGCCGGAAGAAGTTCGGAACTACGACTAGACAGACCATGGCAACATTTACGAATAAACCAGGGCTCGAAATTGAAATTTTCACGAAACGCAACGCTTTAACTTCGTTAACATGCTATTATCCTGTTTTGTCTATGATTACTATGTTGACGACACAGAACAGGACAGTTCTAGGCATTTACAAACCGGAACGTCGTTCCGGTTTGCTCCTGTCCATTTCGAGTCCTGGAATAAACCCAAATATATTCATCAACACGAAACTTTATAGTCATGATATAAACAGTACAGGTTATGCATAGCCTGTCACTGTAATGTCAGAATTTTTGCAGTGTTGCCAGCTCAACGTTTTTTTTAATAATCGGTTTCCACTTATATCTCCAATGTTGCGCAACACTTCTAGACGTAAGAGATAGGGTATGTCAGTGTTTTTCAACCTTTTAACACTAACAGACCGGGAAACTATCAAGATTCGGAAAGATGCCACTACTAAGCTAGAGGTGTATTTGACGTTCAAAAGATGGTAGCACATCTTCAGATTCTCTAGCTATTTTAGAAAAGAAATGTAAACTTTAATTTCAGTTTTGAACTGTCGAAATTTACAAAATCAGTGTTAGAAAATTAAATGTATTCATTTACCCAGGACCGGTACAATAGTCTCGCGGATCGGCGGTTGAAAACCGGTTGGTGTATATTAAAACTATTACATTTCATTCGAAATATGTTAAAACATGACGTATTGTTGGCATTTGAAAAAAGACTATGACTTAGGAACAAATTAGAAATGTGTTTGTTCTTGATATCTCATGAATATTGATCCCTTTTTTCTTTCTCTTTTGTAGTATTCATTGTGCCTTCTAATCTTCTTTCTCCTTGAGATGGCTATCGCCATAATGGGCTTCGTTTTCCCACACACTATGCAGTCAACGCTCGAGGAATCTTTCACTGACAAAATCATTCATAGTTACCGTGAAGATCCTGACTTGCAGAATCTCATCGACTTTGCACAACAAGAGGTAAGTTCAGCTCAATACGCTACTGGTTATGTCGTCTTCGTATGGATTCAAATCCGTTAATTGAGTTATCTCGTAACATTTTGTAAATGTATCGCGTACTAGTTGAGTTGTTAATCCAATATGTCGAGAATATGACGTCATTTGTGACGATGCTGCCGTAATTTTGAGACCGTGGAGCTCCCAAACTACGCATAACTTTGAATTTCTTCAAAAGGTTTTTCTCGTTTTGGTGCAAATAGTCACTTTCAGAAGTTTGGGACAATATTTCAGGGGACACTCTGTATATATATTTATACATGAGAAAACTATTTTTCTCCATTTCATTTATTCTGTAGGAAGAGAGCACCTGCAATGGGATCTAATGTGTATCTTAAAGGTTTTACATATTCAGTCGAGTATTACTTTTAGATGTGAACTATATTCATACAACGTCATTCGTTATTTATTGTGAAATTGAGTCATATAATATGCAGATCCTACTGCGGTCCTGTCTAATATAGTCTGGGTGTTTAGCAGTCAAGAAAAATAAAGAAAAGCTCATTAAGTGTTGCTTGAGGTCAAGTGTTTCTTCTAACAACACATTACCGGCATTAAACTGAAGGATTCCAGAATTTAGAACATGGATTCCATGGAATACGAAACGTTTGGGTGCGAGAAGTGTTTGTATGGCAGCAGGTATTATTAAAACAATAACAGTACAAGTTAAACTTGTAAAAATACAGGGGTTGGACAAAAAAATTAAAACGTTTGAAAAAGTGTGAAAATCATACCTAGTATGGTGTGGGGCCTCCTTTTGCGTCCAAAACAGCTTGGATCCGACGTGGAATGGACGTATACAGCTCCTGAATCGTGGCGTGTGGAATGTTGTACCATTCTTCCTCCAAAACATGCTCTAGTTCCTTAAGGGATGATGGTGGAGGGTAATGAGACCGAACACGCCTTTCTAACACAGACCACAATGGCTCAATGATGTTCAGATCTGGTGATTGTGGGACCCAGGGGAGGTGTGATAGCTCCTGGTCATGCTCCTCAAACCATGATTGCACCGTTTTTGCAGCGTGACAGGGTGCCATCACCATCCGGGAACAATGTGTGGGCCATGGGTAGAACCTGGTCCCCCAAAATGGCCTCATACGCCTTAGCATTCATCATTCCATGCAGGGCTATGATGGGACCTGCAGAAAACCACGATATCACTGCCTATACTGTAACAGAACCACCCCCATGCTTTACAGTTGGGCGCAGACAGTCTGGATCATAGGCCTGCGACGGTGTTCTCCATACGTAAACACGACCGGTTGTTGGAAACAAGGTGTAGGTCGATTCATCGGAATACATTACGTGTTTCAACTGATCAAGCGTCCACTCCTTGTTGTCCTTGCACCACTGGATACGCCGCTTCGCATTTACTGCTGTGACCAGAGGTTTGGCGATCGCGGCCCTGCCATGAATTTTCATTTTATGAAGTTCCCGTCGCACTGTTTTTGATGAAACCGGGTTCTGTAGGCCGGAATTGAGTTCAGACGTAATTTTCATTGCAGTGATCTGCTTTTTAGCTGCTACAATCCGTTTTAATGCCCTCCTGTCCCTATCGGACAGGATTGTTTTTCGACCACTGTTGTGCTTTGCAGACGTTGTTTGCCCATGCATAGTGTATGCCCTCGTGACTTTGGACACATTGCCTGTCGATACCCCCACAATGGTCGCCACTGTTGTCACTGAAGCTCCAACCAGACGGGCACCAACGATCATGCCTCTTTGGAAGTCTGTCAGGTCGCCCATTTTACCGCACCATTTGCACACCACGACACTCACAGGTGAACTGGGTACTGCTGACGGAAGAGGAAGGTCCACATGACACATTGAAAACAAAACACGATCGACAACCGCAACACGTGGTGTACAATGGCGGACCACACTTACGTGTCCTGTATGACGTGTTTTTAGATTTTTTTTGTCCAACCCCTGTATGTCTTCATTGAGTTTTTGTAAGACTACCGCAGCATACTAACTCAACCATGGAATTTTAAATTCCTAACACAGTTTCGAGCGTGAGATATTTATATGGCAGTATGTTTGATGTCAAGGAGTAACAATGCGAGTCAAATTTTTTAAATACCATATTTACGCGTGTGTAACACGCACTCTGATTTTGATAGAAAAAGGTGGGGGAAAAATGGTTATAACACGCGCATAATTTAGGTTCAAGGAATGATTAACTTCGTTTATTACAGTTCTGCCATGTAGTATCAGAGTATATTGCAGCGTGCCTCTACAATGCCTTACTATTATATTATTTTATTGTTATATCACTGCAGTTTAGGTCCCGATAGAAGGTGTTTGTGAAAGTTTTATTGGTGTGTCTGACACGCAAAATTTATATCTGAAATGAATGTCTGAAAAATGTTCAGCAGAAACTGACATATGTGCAATAAATAGCGGCGGTACTGCTCCTGCATGGCGGAAGGTGTGTACGTAGTTTCCATCAAGAGTGCATTGCTTTGCTCGCTAATTGAAACCCGTTGTCGGCTAATTGAACCCTTTTCCTTTTCGATAACACTTCCATACTTCACACGAAATCACACCTCACGAGGACACTGACTCGACAAACGCTAACATCCAGCACAAGTCGATTCGAGTATATAGAGTGCCTCATTAAAAGTGTCGGAAAATTATACAAAACAGATGAAGTGTTTTGATTGACCCCCTTATTGTGAGCAACATGTTCTGATTGGTCCTGGAGAACCAATCAAAGCTTTCTGTGTTTCAACTTTTAGTTAGACGGGATGTTGTAGCAAATACAAATTTTAAAAGATGAATGAATATTATTTTTATTCAGGTGAATAAATGAGCCAGGAAACACATTCTTTTACTTTAAACATGCTATAATACGGTCTCGCGCCCAAATGTCCTGTCCCGTTTCAAACGGTATACCCCGGTATATTAGTGGCCCCCAAAATCGCGTGAAGTACGGACGAACTACTGAAAGTAAAAAAGACCGTTGCGATTGTACTAACTTACCGAGGCTTCGACGTTCCCTTGATAGGCACTTGAAACTCCCTGCTTATGGTCTGTTACTTTGTTTCAATACAGCACTGACTTATTACCATGTTATGCTGCCAACTGTAGCATAACTGTTATGTGAGGTAACATATATGCTTAGGATGTATTTTTTGACATGCCCGCATGGTTAGCAACAGGTCGCAATAAGTTCTCAAAACTAACGGTAAATGACACTGCGGTAATGTTGGAGTCAATTGTGATCTTGAAACACTTCCGTAATTCGTTGTGAAATACGTGGAAATATAGGTAACTAACGTACGAGGGTAAGTCAATATATAAGTCGCAAAATGGGAAATCTGAAATACAAGGTAACCAAAAACGTTTTTGCCGTTCTAGAGCAGTGATAAACAAAGATCAATATGTACCGTTATGTTTCGAAGTAAGCTCCATCAGCTCCAACACCTTTTGGCAACGTATCTGCAGCTGCACAATATCCTGGTGATAAAAGTCGGCGGTCTTCGAGGCAAAGAAGTTCGTGAGTGCGTTCCGCAGACTCCCCTCACTCCCTCATTGGCGAAGGATCTTCCACGGAGGTGGTTGTCGATGGAATGAAACAGGTATAATCTGTTGGCATAAGGTCCGGTGAATATGGTGCATGATGCAGTGTCATCTAGCCAAGTTGCTGCAGGTTCTCCCGGGTCCTCTTTGCCACATGTGGCTTGGCATTGTCATGGAGGAACAGTACATCCTTGCGATTCACCAATGCCGGCTCCTTCCACCGCAATGCACGGTGCACCCTTTGTAACTGCTGTGAGTAGAGGTCAGCACTCAGCAGTGATGGTCTGACCAGGTGGAAGGAGCTCGTAATGCACCACTTGGCGACAAATCCACCATACAGAGAGCATAACATTTTGTGGGTGCAGAGGTGGTCTTGAGGTGTGGGAAACGGGGTCACGTGCTGGCAACCAATGTCTGGTTCGCTTGAGAGTGTCATAGAGGACCCACTTTTCGTCACCAGTGAGCAAGCGATCAAATATGAGTGTGTTCAGGTGCCGAGTGAGCAAGGACAAACAGGCTGTCACTGGTTGTTCCTTGTTGGCTGCCGAAAATGTGTGCGGTACCCACTTGCTTAACCTGTATGACTTTCCTATCCCATGCAGGTGCAATCTGACTGTTTCAGCGGAAACACGGAACTTTTCTGCAAGTTCATCACACGTTAGACCACTGTCCTTCTCGATGGCTGCTTTCAGGGCCTTGTCATCCAACACATGTGGTCGTCCATTGCGAGATTCATAAGAAAGGCTCACATCTCCCGAACGGAAGTTCAGGAACCAATGCCTGGCGGTGCGTTCGTTCACGACACTCTCGCCAAATGTCTGGCATATGCGGCGACTTGATGCGGCAGTTGACAGGCCCACTTTACACTGGACGAGCTATGATTGCTGTGTGTGAGCACCGTGCGTGCATTACTGAAGGTCGATGGTCAGACTAACTCCCAATCATTTGGCAGGCTCGTGCGTCATTTCGTTTCCTCTCGAGCACATGATTAATGCGACTTCAAAAACGGCAACATTTTTGGTTACCTTGTAGTTACCTGATGAAAGCTGGTTTATTTTTCAACGTAATCTCCATGAACATTTAGGCACTTGTCCCAGATTTTAAGAGTCCCTCAAAACCAGAAGCGAAGATTTTTTTCTGCTTGGTGTCGTAGCTAGCTGGTAACCTCCCGACGGACGTCTTCCATATCTTGGAACCGGTAACGACCCAGGTGATTCTTCAGTGAGCCGAAGAGGTGAAAGTCGGATGGTGCCAAATCTGGACTGTAGGGCGGATGTTCCAGTCGTTTCCAGCTTAGGGAGCCACTGTGGGATTCACAGTGTGTGAACGAGTGTTGTCATTCAACAGAAAAACTCCCATCTCTCAAAGCACCTGGATGTTTTCTGCGAATGGCTGACCGGCACTTCGTCAGAGTTCTGCAAAATGTGGCTGCAGTGACAGTGTGACCCTGGGGCAGACTGCCATCTTATTCACTTGGCACTCGAATGACCCACCGCCGCCCGAGAGCGTAACTACTAGCGTCGTGTACGATACACCGTAATACTGCCACCGACACTTCCCTAAATGATCAGATATTCACAACACCATTTTATATTGCAGCAATTTGAAGATATTTCATTTTGTGACTTATATATTGACTTACCCTCGTATCTAGGGTTTGAAATGTCCACGTGAGGGTGAATTTTTGCAGAGTTTTGACATTTTTGTAACTGATATTTGCTATAGCCATATTTGATACCAACCTCTGGAGCACACTGTGTAAACCTTGGGGATTGGAGCAGAGTTTGTACGCTCTAACTTGTAAGAAAGACGTTCTTCCAGGTTGGATTGTGAAACAGATGAATGGCTTAATTATTAGTGCATGTTTACGGAGTTGACGAACGGTTTCCTGTAGACTTTGGCACTGGAATCTATTGTTCTCTCTGACGTGTATTTGCTTATGTCTAGATAAATAAAGAGTGCCTAATATTAAGTGTGGTAGTGGTTAATTCTATTTTATTAATTTCAGTTCCACTGCTGTGGTTTAAGTTCTGAAGGTTACATGGACTGGTCGAAGAACGAATATTTTAATTGCAGTTCACCAAGCGCAGAAAGATGTGGTGTTCCATTTTCGTGCTGTATGAATATAACAGATATTTCGGTAAGTTTCCTATTGACAGTTGTTGGCAGTATATACAGGGTTTGCTTAAAATTGGTGTTCGATATTCTAGAGGCTATTCCCATCGGAAAAAAGAAAAAAAAAAAAGTCAATTGATTTCAATTCAGTTTAATTCAAATCTTTGTTAACGTGGAGGAGACTCAGCTAAAGCTGTTCTACCATCGAACCAGTGTCAATACAGTATATATATAAATAAATAAATAAATAAATAAAGCATTAAACAAAAGGGGTTACATACAGGGTATCTAGCAATCGGGAAATCTGGAATTTTGGAAAGCAGTCGAGAATCTTCTAACAAGTTTTTCGTGTAGAAAGTTCGGAATAATTTTAATCAAAATCGAATAATAATCGTTGAGAATACTCAAAGTTTACTAAACCGATACATTCCGCTCGCGTTGATGGCATCAGTGCTCAAATGCTGTTGGTGTGGTGGACCAGTGTTGCCAAGTTAGCGACTTTATATATATATATAATATATATATATATATAAAAGTGATGTGAAAACTTCAATTTGCAAGTACCTCAGAATATGTTGAGAAAGACTTGGCTTATGTGAACTGAACTGTACTCTACTGATCTGAAGGACAGAGTAGAAAAGAGAGTGGTAGGCCTACTTTTGAAGTGAATGTGCAGTGTGACGTTTTCGTCTATATAAGTGTGGTGGTACTATAAAATATTACCGTAAATCTTCTGGATAAGTGTTTAAACTCGTTGGATTGTTTAGCATTTACAGGTAACGGTAACTGAAAATCACATGATTGCAATTTCTTAACTTGCTAATGAAGTACGTCAGTATTGAGTATTACGAAGTTATTATGAGGGGTCAGTATACAACCATTGGCAGCGTTTTTTTTTTAAATAGTATTTAGTTTTATATTCATATATTTCTTTATTAGGTTGTGCATTCCACCTCCCTTCAATGTAAGTAATGTTCGAGTCACTTTTGTGTTATAGTCAAACAGAAAGGCAAAAGGCTGGCTTAACTTCTCTCAGATGTATCTCAAGATGCAGTAGATAATTAATACTGTATGTAGGACTATCCCCATTCTGATTATACATCCATACTATACAAGTTTCGTTAGTATGTTTATAGTGGCTGTATACATTCATAGTCCTGATCGCTTTTGAGAAGCGTTACGTTATTTGGTCCACCATAAATATTACTGTCGGCAAGGTTCTAGATCGCTGCCCCGCACTTTGAGTACAAGGGGTACTTTCGTTAAATAATATTACGGTTATTTAATTTTCCTTCTCTCTTTTTCATTGTGTACTTTTGGCACAAATTTCGTTATGACTTGTAAGCTTTTCTTGACTATAAAATACATAAGAACAAACATATTGACTTGAGACGTTCGTTTTAAGTTTCCGTATAGTAGTTTATGTTAGGTTAGGTTAGAGCTAAATTAGGTGAGCGTTCGTTTATCATGTTCATCAAGCGAGACATGCTCTCCTACTAGTACTTCGACCCTCGACAAATATAAACTGAAGGGTAATGTCACAGCAGCAGTGATTTTGTGGTGTATAAACGCAGTGCTGAGAATAGTGTTGTTTTTTTTCACCAGAATGTTTCCAAACAGTGTAATTGCCAGAGACATGAAATTACACAAGGTCAGAGTGTCATATAGCATCGTGTATGCGAACATTGTGTCGTTGGTTTGATGAAAGCTTAAATCGTGTTGCAGAAAAAACTCAAATGGATGTGAGTGTACGCTTCTGGGACAACAACAACAGAGTCAGAACACGGTATTTGAATTCTGTTTTTATAGTTCATAGTGCAGCTACATACCTTTTACATGGTTTTGAGAATGTATTACAGTCGCTTGAGCCATCTAAGCTTCTGTAAATATCAGTGGATGGGCCAAACGTAAACTGGACACTTTTAAGTCTCATTAAAGAGGAACGTTGTGCTTCCCTTGCTACAGATGCTCCACGACTTCTTGTACTTGGATCATGTGGTCTTCACGTTGTTTACTGTTTTTAAGATTGGCATACAAAAAACTGGATCGGATTTGATTTATCTTCTCAGAGCATTGTATAACTTCTTCGAAATGGTACCAGCAAGGCGTGCCCAGTATTCTGAAATAACAGATTCGCCATTGTTTCCTCTTCCATTTTGCCATATTCGGTGGATAGTAAATGCTAAGATAGCAAAGCGAAGCCAAGAAATATTACCGGATATGAGAAAGTATGGTGAGACTGTTAAGAGTACAAAGAACCCAACTGTAAATGTTTCAAAGTAGTAGCTTGATAAATTGCTTCTTGCTAAACCATCGTTTTTTCATTCCCTTGCTAAGAACTGTGAGCCTTTCCTGACTGAATATCAGTCAGACACCCCTGTGACTCCCATTTTTGTATGGTAGCCTCACTCAATTATTAAAAATATTGATGTCACGCTTCGTTAAAAAAGATACGATGGGAAGAGTATCCATGGGATTGATGTTATGGAGAAAAATGAAAACATCTATGTTAATTTAATACGTATTAAGGAAATTGACCTTGGCTGTGCAACTAGGTCAGCTCTGAGGAGATGTACAGGGGTTACTGAAAAGGAAATGTGTTTTCGTAAACAAGTTCGTGAATGCTATGAGTATTTAGTCTACAAGCTTCAGCAGAGGTCTCCGTTAAAGTATACCCTTACAAAAGCATTTCTTAATCCTTTAGCTGTTGGTCATTCACAGGAAGAAGCTGTTGAACAAATGAGGGCATCGTTCGAAATTTTAGTGCAGGGTCATGTTGTCTCAGCGTCCAATGCAGAAAAGGCAGACAGAGAATACAAGGCTCTACTAGGTAAGACACATTTGCGGAAGAAAATAGAGCCGTACAAATGAAGTGAACACAGACTTGATGACTTTTTGATGAGCGTAATTATCACCAAATGAAGTATATCTCTGTAAGATCGTAAAGATGTGCCTAATTCTTCCCCATGGTAATGCAGCCTTGGAAAGAGGATTTTCCGTAAACAAGGAAATAGTTGTTCAAAATTGGAAAGAGTATTCTTTAGTGGCGCGGCGTGTAGTTTATGATGTTGTAAATGAAGCATTTGGCGTACAGGCCCTGTCTATCCTAAAACAGATGATATTAACAATGAGAAAGGCATACCCACGATTTAAGGAAGCTGAAGAACACCACAGGAAAATGATGTCAGAAAAAGACTGCAGAGCTGCTGAAAAAAGAAGAGCACAGCAGAAACTAAAGGAACTTGAAGCAAAGAAACAGTAACCGTAAATCAGTTGTCCGAACAAGTAGCCACCATAGAAGAAATGAAGAAGTTGCGTGATTAGATTACTTCATTGCATACATGAAGAGGGAATTTTTCTCAGAACTTAGAATACCGTATTTCCCGTTCCAATCTTCGGGGATATTTTGGAAAACAGAGCCACGGAAAATCTTTGCAGAGAGGGAGAAATCCCAACCTTTCCCCGCTACAAATCAACAGTGTAATTCAGTCTTAAAAAGAGGGGGGGAAAAGTACTGTTCGCAGAATAGGATTTGGGAGTAGCATTCAGATGAAAGCATTGAGGCAATAAATTTTACATGCTAATTATCCATTTTCCATGGGACCTCTCGTTATTTCAGCTTTCTTTTGCTAACAGATCGCCAGCAAATAGATAGTTGTAGTGTGTTCAGTCAAATTGATACCCAGTGAATTTTATGGCATTACTGAGTTCTTTGAAACTATTTCGTTTGTAGAGCGCGATAGGTGACACATTGGCTTATAGATAGTATAGATTTATTTACGTTTAGGTGTTATAAGTTTTTAACACTATGAATCTATAAAATTAGGAAGGTAATGGGCGTTCAATTACAAAAGTTCAAAGGTAAATATAGTCCTCTTCAGAGCATGAAAGCCTTCGGTGAAGGAACCGGACCCCCTATCAGTTGCGGTTAACCAAACATTGACACGACCATCAGAAAGATTCCGACAGGAAATTTTCTCTGGTGTTGCCACTTTCTCGAAGCAGATGGCAGAAGCGAAAGGTGGTCATATCTTTTTCCATAGAGAGAAAGAAAGGGAAGAGTAGTACACAGAGAAGTGGCAACGTTTGAGTCAAAACCACAGAGATTCCTTCCACATGTTTGTGGTTTTGAAGAAAACATAGTGACCTAAGGCTTTCGTGTTTTGGAGAGGGTTGTATACATTAGAAATGAAGGAGGGGGAAGAGAATTCAACTAAAATTCCAAAAAATGGCAGGGAGATAGGCAGTAATGTTGCATAGTTTGAGAATGAAAATGGACACTAAAATGCGGGAGTGGGAAGCAAAATAAGCACGAAGATTGCAGAAGATAGAGGGTGAAAATAACCGTAAAACCGCAACAAAATAGGAAGGAAAGTAGGCAGTAAAATTCGAAACATAGGGAACGAAAAAGACAGTAAAATTGGAAAGAAAATGGGCCCTAAAATCACAAAAATAGAGGAAAATATGCACAAAAACTAAGAAAAAACAAGGGAAGAAATCATCTTATGAGCTGTAGTTCGGACTTTACATAACATATGCAAGCTAAGCTGTTTTGATTTTTTAGTTATTTTTAGCTAAGGATGATGTCAGAGTGTGGTATGAAGGTGATTATATTGTTTTATTCTTTCTTGATTTACTAAGACAGTACATTTTCTTTCCATTTTAGAGTGGTCTGCAGAATTTTATGTGTGGATATGGTGTCCAGGATTTGTCTGTAAGTAATACGTGCAGTTTACTTACCTATATGTGTGTATGAGAGAGGGGGATTTGTAACATACAAAGGGCTGTCCAAAAGTTTTTCACAATCCACTCTTTTTATGAATTTTCGTGTGAACATACTTTTGTTCTTTATGTAGAAGTTGATTATACGAATTTTGTTTTTGTACTTAGAAGTGAGGTGCAGGGGACAGTGAAGTAACCAACCGTTCGTGATAGAATTCTTTTATAAGAGCGGAGATGACTCAGCCATAATAATTCGAAAAAAGCTGCTTATGGGGATCAGACTTTAGACTGCAGCAGTATCTAACAATGGTTGCTAAGGTTCAACAGTGGTGATTTCAGTCTACTGGAGGAACCACGATCCGGCAGACCAGCCAGTGCAGTAAACGATGTGAACAACATGTTATCGATCAACTTAGCAAGAATGACAGATGTTTAACCTCACAACAGTTGGAGCGTAGGTCAATAATTAAAAAAAGAACGGTATTGTTTGTCATTGAACAGTCTGAGAAGTGCACTCAGGACCAAGAGACCAGAGCTCCAGGATAAGAACACTAAACTTCTTCACGATAATGCGATGCCCCACTCAGCTACGGTGAGGCTGCAGAAAATCAGAATGATGGGAGGATAATTGATTTTTCAACCCTCCGACAATCCGGATTTGGCTCCCTCCGATATTTTTTTTTTCTCTTTTGGTCGTCTGAAGGCTCACCTGTCTGGGAAAATATTCGACATTGACAAAGACCTCATTGCTTGTGTGAAACAGTGGTGTTCAAGTCAGCCCCCGGAGTTTTACCGAAGTACCTTCTTGGTAGGGAAAGAACGCTGGTGCAGAGCGGGGTTGTAATGAGTAACACGGTTATGTACACTAAAGGACCAAAGTATGTTCACATGAAAATTCACCTAGTATAAATAATAATAAATTTACAGTGAATTGTGCAAAATTTTTGAACGCTCTTTGTATGTATTTTGTGCAAGACCTCAGCTGGTGCACCTTTGTCGTCAAATTCATCTAGTCCTTTATTGAGGAACACGTTACTTTCCTAGATTTAAATACGCTCTCAAGGCTCATAAACTAAACTTGATTACAAAAACTCGCATTAGAGCTTAACTGTTTCAACGTTCTTTCGACACCTTCAAATAGACTGGATAATTAAGCATCAGAAGCCCAGAGATCCTTAAGAAGCCATTTCTTCTTTATTCTATATCATCTTTGCGCTTCTTATATTTAATTATGCGCTCGCATGGCGTTATTTAGTGTCTGTCTGAAGAACGTGTACATAGAACTGGTACGCTCTGCTGTGTGTTTTTGTAATCTAGTTTAATGTCTAACTAGGCAGGCAAAATTCGCATGCGCGAGTAACGCAAATGTCGGTATTTCGTAGAAATAATATTGTACTGGTAGTCGAACATTGTAACCTAAGTGGCAAACTACCAGGAATTGAATCCGCACCAAATACACGATTTCTTTAATTTGAAACGAATAAAAACGATTATTTTCTCTACAAACTTACTTTCTGAAATTTCGGTTCAAAATAAAAAAAAGTGATTGCTTTTATTCCAGTAGCAAACAATATTTACACCGTGGAACGCTGTACTGTCTCAAATCGAGTTTTGTTCGATATCGGGAATGCCCGACTCGAGCTCTTCCATTGACCTACTCCATTCAGACTGTCTACCACCCTGGAATACTCAGGGAATTTTATAGATCCGGTAAAACTCAGGGAAATTATAATTTATGAGGGAAACTCGGGGAAATTTATGAGGTGGACCTATCCACAGTTGCTAAGAGCACTGCCCAGGCAAGGCGGAGGTCGCGAGTTCGATTCCCACTTCTGACCGGATTTTTTCAGTATGTTAAAATCCTTTTATTTTAAAGAAATATATTTTTTTTCACTTGATTAAAAACAATGTTATTGGGTATTATTTACATGTATACTAAGAACTCAGGAAAACTGGGGGGAAAAATCTAGAAAACTCAGGGAATTTTAAGTCACAAAATTAGTAGACACAATGGGTATGATCTAAAGTTCTGTAAAACAATTGAAAATTAATTCCGTAACCTTAAACGTCAGGGACTGGTCAAGTTCTGAATTCAAATCTAGTTTTTTCTGCTTTTATCTATGCTCTGCTTTCATGACTTAATTGTATTTAGAATGGATATTTCCGTTTTCACCGTCCTATATATGTTTTACAATTTGTTTGTGTACATCAGATTAAATAATATATAATGTTTTTTTGTTTTAAATTTCAGCGCTACGGTTTTCCGTTACGCAGAAATATAGCATGAAATACTGAGAATTCAATCCCCTACGTCATACAACGAAAATCATCCTCTGATTGGTTTGACGTAATCAATTCGTACTATTTCCGTAGCTATATGCTTCTCCCTGTGTTAAGTTCCTTATTCAGAAGTTCGAAGACGAGAAAGCAAGAAAGAGAAAGAACATTCACATCATCACTTAACGAAATAATTAAAGTACAAATCTGCAGAACACACTTTAATAAGTTTAAACACCAAAACATATTTTTAATAACAGAAATTCCTCGAAACAATGACAGGGGTCAATCTTAACTTGCAGTGCTCTTCTTATCGCTATCGTTTGTCTCATTTTAATGTCTTGACAATTTGGCGCAATTGGTTAACGCAGGAAACTTTTAACTTTTTATACTTTCACCTAAGGCTGTTCGAATCCTATCAAAGGCCGTGTTTTATTTTACTTCACGAACCTCAAGAGTAACTTCAGTGTAATAGTTTCAATTTACGTTTTTGTTTCTTACATGCTTTTATTATTATTTTTACAATGATATATCAAAACTATTCAATATATTCACGGGCTAAAGTAATACGTTAAATTGTTAACAGATGGCAGTAACGCGCACTATTAATTCATATGCTTTTAAGTTCTTGAAAAATGCTTCACTAGCATTCATTAAAGAGATATACGATTGTCTGATGTAAAAAGCCACTTTTTTTTTTTTTTTTTTACGGAAATAATAGGTATTTCTTTTTAAATCCAAGAGTTCTAAAGAGCATTATTAGAAGCTATCTTATGATGTAATCATGAAAAAGAGCTTCTATAAATTAGTGTTGAAGCTACTAAAATATATCAGTATCTTAAAGAAGTATTAAATTTAAAAATCAATTTTAAATGAATAAAACGAACTACATGGCGTGTTAAGGCATACAGAAACGCTATTCATTACTTACACTATATCTTTGCATTTTTGCTATCTCTTGTTAACAACACTAACAAATCAAAAATACCATCTGTATGTTAATGACAAGCAGTCGGTAGATTGATTACGTCATAACATGGCGGCGCCCGATTAAGCGCAAGGCTGAGACTGTTTTGAAACAAGGTTTTTTTTTTACTCTTGATAAATGCATCACAGAAAGATAATAAAATGTTTTCCGTATATAACTGACGTAGTAGCGTTTTTTTTATCTCATCTGTTTTTTTTTTTATTGTTCCGAATTCTTTATTTATTTTTGCTACATATCGGCTGTTCCAAAACTTACCCAACCCACACTTTCGCTGTACATAATTATTATGGTTCTTACACACACGATATATCCGAATCCAAAACACTCCGTGTCAAAAAACAAAACCAAGTTCCCAAACAGTACCAAAAAGAGAGATGTTTCAGCATATGGAAGTTTTGATATATAAAATTAGCCAAGTTCTTTCTCAGTTAGATCTCATAATCGATTTAGCTAAGTTTTATGGAACAAATGAGCGTTTCTTATACTGCTTACATCGCTGGGATTCTTTCAAGAACTATGCAAATTCTCTGGTATTTCTACTTGCACCTACTTAAACGCTGTACTGTTCGATTAAATTCCAGACCAGTTGGCTAAGTTCTTGAAACAATCCCAGTGATGTAAGCAGTATAAGAAACGCTCATTTGTTCCATAAAACTTAACTAAATCGATATGAGAACTACTTGGAAAAGAACTTGGCCAATTTTACATATCAAAACTTCCATATGCTGAAACATCTCTCGTTTTGGTACTGTTTGGAAACTTGGCTTTGTTTTTGACACGGACTGTTTTGGATTCGGATATCCCAACTTTTTGTAAATTTAATTTTCTATCTGGGGGTTGATGGTAGTTAAGGGTAGGTTAGCTGTTGCTGCTACTTGTTTCTGAATAGATCACGTTAACACAATTTCAACGATATGTAACATACTATATATCGCATGACTATTTTAAGGGGTACTTTTGTGGGGTTGGTGGGGTTTATTGGTATGGTAACGCAGATTTTCGACTTTTCTGGAGGTTTACAAGTAACCCCGTAAGCATGTGTACAATTTTCTATTTCTAGCTAGCCGGGAACACGTCAGAACATTTATATTGATTTCACAATTTGAGGGACTATTGTTCCCCCCTTCCCCCCAGGGGTCACACCCCAGATTTTGGACTTTATGCATGTGTAAAGTTTGGTATTTCTAACTAGTCGGGAACATGTCAAACATTTATATCAGTGAGTTGTTATTACACGAAAAAAAATATTTTGGGGGCTTATAACTCAGCACCCCATAAACCCTTTGACTTGAGGTTTGGTAGTGTTATACAAGATGTTATTACTAGTAAACGTTGGTAATTTGATGTTGCTGGGGTTATTAGTAAGTAAGCACTGATGTCTTGAAAATGGTAATTTACCTCTAGTTCGGTCTTTTTTAGTGTTTCGTGTAAAGCTACTGGGCACCGCACTTCGGGTCGGCTTGGAACTTGGCTGCGTGCGCTGCCGCACACGCTAATATGGTTCTTGCACGAAATATAGCCCTGTATATTGGAAAATTTGAAAGATATGAACAAACGAAAAAGCAACCATCAGCCGGACACGGTTGAAAAATAATGCCACAATGCGAGAGATTTCTTTAACAAACTATGTATATTTCCGCACGAAACACATTAATGTAACTGGTTGGAACATTTCTCAGTGGGATTAGGAAGTCTGCATGACTGCTCATTGAACATAACAAAGAAACTCCCAAACTGAAAGCTTACAAGGTTTGTACATAAGTATCAGTGATGTATTCCGAAAATGTAGTTTTTTTTTTCAATATTAGAATGGATTCTGGCAACACTTTCGGCGATTAGATATTGGGCGGTGTGTTTTACCTCTGTCTACCTCACTATGCCATTTTCAACGGAAAAGAACCATGTCGAAAATGTCTAGAAAATCATAACTTCATTGCACCCAGCAATCTTGAAATTTATATTGCAAGTTCTGAATGTCAATCGTTAATTACATGGAAATAGTGAAAGAAGCGAGAAATGATTTTGCATTTTCCCCAGGGTTGTTGGGTGCAGTGAAGTTATCCAATTTTTCTAGACATGGTTCTTTATCGTTGAAAATGGCATAGTAAGGTAGACAGAGGTAAAACACAACGCCAAATATCACTCCCCACGAAAAATGTTGCCAGAGTCCATTCTAATATTGAAAAAACTACATTTTCGGAATACACCACTAATACTACTGTACAAAGCTTTCAGATTGAGAGTTTTTGTTATGTTCGATGCAAACTGCCTAATAGCACCGAGAAATGTTCCAACCAGTTACATTAATATGTTCTATGAGGAAATATACAGAGTTTGTTAAAAAAATAAATTAGCAACATTTTTTACAACGCAGAGAAAAATTGACTGCGTTTAGAAGAAAAAAACGTAGACTCCGGTTACAGGCGGCTTCCCTGGCGCTGCACATGCCACGCCAGGAGGACTGCATTCTGTGTTGGGGCTCAAGATTTTCTGTTCTGTGTTGGAAGGAACAGAACCAAGGTAGCAAGGATAGCGCAGACGTACCTGTACGTATGTTTGGTACAGAACTGACAGGGTGGGGTTCTAGATTCTCATGACGGTGCTCTAGATTTTCTAGGTCATACCTTTGATTTCCATGGTCGGTGGTCTAGAATTTCTTGGCTATAGTCTTGGTTTTCTTGACAGTAACCTAGATTTTCTAGGCTTAAACTTTGATGTCTTTAGCTGTTGTCTAGATTTTCTTGGTCATGCTCCTTGTTTCCTTGATGGGGATCTAGATTTGCTAGACTGATTTTTAAGCTCAGGTCTAGGATTTCTTGTCCGTGCTTCTGGTTTTCTTGCTGGTGGTCTAGATTTACTTAACTACACGTTGGACATTTTGAACGGTATTCTAGAATTTTTGGAAACGTACGTAAACATAACCTGTACTTTCTATGCGCCCATCTGCGGTACCCACCCCAAATTTTCTTTAACCAATTCCACACCATATTGAATTACATAGCACATGCCACAGATCGTTGTAAAAATAAATAGAAAAAGTTGTTTTGCAGAATCCAAATGCATACAAAACAAACAAACAAACTTACCTTCAAATGTCTTAATTAGAAAACTAAATATCAGAGAGGCACATTTTGCTGAGTTCACAAACAGTTCACTTCTTCACTACCGTGCACAAAGTGACTATTTTCTCTTTATTTACTCGGTGACCAGTATCACAAACAGTTATTTTGTTTGGAATACAAGGTAATTGCTTCTCAGCCACTACACACCATCACCAACAGTCTACAGTTAGTTTTTACTACGCAGAAGGAAAATCCGTTCACGTAGTTTCTAGTCTCTGGGACCGTACATATCGTACACAGGAGTGGGACTGTGTAGTATCCGTACAAAACTATTTGAAATTGCATTAAAAGGATTTTCTGTATCCTGCAAGTGCTAACGAGGCGTAGACATGATTTTACGTCTATTAGCGGCTGTACAGATTGGTCATGGCTGAGCAACAAACCTGTACGTAGCCTGGTATAGAAAATCTTGTGTGTGATCCTGAATCGTGCTAAATTTCACCTTTCCGGAATATCTAGACTAAAATTCAGCAATTTGTCTCTCAGGCGCGTGCACGACTGATGGTTGCTTTTTCGTTTGTTAATATTTTTTAAAAATTTCCGAATATACAGGGTTCAATTTCGTGCAAGAACCATGTCTCGATGTGTGTTAGTTTAATAGTTACATACTGCGAAAGTGCGGACTGTGTAACTTTTAGGGACACACGATATATTCACGTGGATTTCTTGTTCACGCTTCATATTCTCTGATGTAACATAAAGAAGAAAGAAAACATATGGTTTTTGAATTTTGAATTTCATTCATGGCTTTTACGCAACTATGACTCAGGCCGCGACTTCAGTGCAAATAAAGCTGTCGTTTGGAATATCGAAACTGTTTTATTCAGTTAATGTCAGAGTCAGAATTAAAATATTGCGTTACTTTTCATTTCGTGACGTCAGCAGAATAAAACATCTTTTTAAAATAGCCTCCTGATATCAACAAAATAAAAGTTTTTTAAATTCTGTTCCTGATATCAATAGAATAACACGTTTTTGTTATAATTTGGCCTCTGACATCAACAGAATAGTAATGATAATAATAAAAACCTTCCTTTTTCTGTGCTTAAGTAACAGATATACTGGACTGAAGCCCGTTCTGCACGGATCGATTCATTTCTCAAGTAGCTTTAATCACTAATTCATCAGATTACCTCTTCTTTTTTTCTTGTGATTCGAAATCTTTAATAAACCAAACTTTTGTTGGATTCCCAGGTGGCGGAAGCTGGGAAGAAAGTCTGGACAAGTGGATGCATTGAAGTAGTAAGAGTGTGGGCAGAACGAAACTTGTATACAATAGCAGGTGTTGCTCTAGGAATAGCGCTTGCTCAGGTAAGGAAGAAAATTCTCCATTATTTTTGCTCTTCACAGAGTGAATGTAAACGATATTTTAAGCTTTCACAATGTTTTTTTTTTTCTCATAATAAATGCCGGGTTCAGTGGTCGTGGGGTCTGACGCGTCAGGATAGCATAAAAAAATAAGGTTTTGGGTTCGAATCCCGGCTTGGACATGGATATTTGTAGATTTTAGCCCACCATGGACCAAGAAAGAGTTCAAAATATCCACTTTTATATATATATATATATACAGGGTTCCCACTCACCTGGAAAAGTCAGGGAATCCAGCTTAGCAGTAAAAAGTCCTGGAAAAGTCAGGGAATTTCACTAAAATGTCTGAAAACCTGGAAAAGTCAGGGAATTTGATAGCTTATTGTTTGAAGTTCATTTAGCTACAGCAGGCATTTAATGTTAGATCGTTTATGAAATTACTTGGAGGCTAATGTGCCAACCATGAAGCAATTTAAGAAAAGAATACAGTGAAATATTTTGATGTATCTTTATGTTCATGCAACTATGATATATATATACAAAATGGGGTACTGGAATTTTCTGAGTAGTGACCTGGAAAAGTCAGGGAATCTGATCTTGACAAATGAGTGGGAACCCTGATATATTATTATTTTTAATAATTTGGTTGACTTGAATTCATGTTCTGGGTCAGGATGATAAAGTTTCTTGCGTATAACTCATAAGCTTTTTCTCTTAAATTAAATTAAGCGAGTTTTGCTTAAATATTTCTTAAAATTTGTAAAAAGCTTTCAGGAAACACCAAATAAGATCCGTTTTATGTCCACCCAGGAATGTCGAAAATCCACTCACATATTGCAACGGTTACTACGCGGATCAATAGTGATTTTGAATGTGCATTTTATAGTTGTTTTTTTTTTTTTTTAGTATGTAGTCTGAACGACAAACGTAAAAATTTAAATAATTGAATAACAGAAATAAGGGTCAACTCAGAATTTTGGATGTTACACAAATAACTGGAAATCAGGTGTATGGGTCGTAATGTATTTGCACTAGTGAGATACAGGGTTGTAACATATTGCACCGACAAATTTCGAGCAATGATATTACATCAAAAATTAAGAATCGGTTTGAAAATTCCATCAAGTTTCGAAGCTACAGGCTGCCGAAAGCGTGGGAAAATGAACTTCAGAGCTTTACATTTCCAATACCACTAACGGTAGAACTGATGCGTCACGCTGCCATCGAAGACTTCAAACATGTCTATCCAAAAATGCATATTTCAAAATTGACCGATGTGTGTGGAAAGGATTTCTCAAAGGATGTAGGGGATTCCTTGATTTTTTTTTCAATTAAAAGTAGTTCAAACTGAGCATGAAAAAGAGACTTTCCGTGTGAGTAACGTAGTTGTCACCATTATCCAATCAGTATTCACTTCCTTTGATAACAAATAAACAAAGTGTTCAATGAAAGTATACAAATCGTACCCCACATTGTTATGCACCCCCCTTTTTTTTAAAAAAAAAAAAAATACAATTGTCGTTCTGCACATGGATTCTGCTTGATATATCAACTTGACACAAAGAAATTAATGTTACTTGATGGAAATTCGTCCCATTCGTGATCATTTCCACCCATCTTTAGTTAAGAGAATTTCTGGGAATCCCTAGCACACCAATTGGACAATTTTGAAGTATACATTTTTTGGATAGTAGATGACACAGTCTTTGATGACAGCATGCCGCATCCGCTTTATTGTTAATGGTATGGGCAATATAAAACTCTAAAAAGTTCATTTTCCCACGCTTTCGGCAGCCAGTAGCTCCTGAACCCAATGGAATTTCCATTCCGTTGACGAGGAATTTTTTGCCCTATTTTTTTTTTTTTATGTACTATCATCGCTCACAAATTGCCGGTTCATTGCCTTACCACCCTGTATATAAAAATAAGCTATGCACAATTGAAGTCTTTAAGTACACCAGCTATGGAACTGTAATAATAATTATTAATGAATATTGTGCGTGAAGTTTATTACGTTTCTGACTTATTTCTTTGTACATAAGAGCGATATGATAAAAGATGATTGGTCAGTTGCTGAGCAGTATGATGTATTATCATCTCTTCACATGTGACTATTAAAACAGAGGTTTGTGGATATGGATGGCAATGAAGAATATTTATATGGTAATTTGGAGTAAATTTTTTCGGGTCGTTTGCAAATAGATTGCCTTTTCGATATCCTGCAGTGTGGAAGTTGAAAAATTCTGTAAAATCTTCTTTCCTCTTTGTATTACCATTATGGATAAACATGTGCGAATCTGTACTTTGGAGTAATAATTTAATGTATTTTTTTTATTGTTTGCAACAATAGAAATGTCATTGTCCTGGCTGCCCTATTGTTCAAAAGTAAAGTTCCATGTGTTGGCTTAACCTGTTTCATATGTAAGCGTCCTTAATTCGTTTTACGTCAAGTACTTTCAATATAATCGCGACGACTAAGGTGGAGCAGCAGGCCATGTAGCTCGGATGGGAGAGAAATGAAGATTATATTCCATTGTGGTTGGTAAGTCGGAGGGAAAGAGACCGCTGGGAAGACCGAGACGACGTTGAGAGGATACTATTAGAAGGGATCTTTGAGAAGTAAGTGTTTGTGATGAAAACTGGTGTGATCTTGCTCAGAATAGAATCGTATGGAGAACGTTTGTTACTGTGGTGATGAACTTGCGCGTTTCGTAAGCCATAGAGTAAGCAAGCGTACGGCTTCCCCGCCGTGTAGGGTTTTATACTGAGATCTAAGGATGAAGCAATATAAAGAAATGAAAAGAGAGAGGTTTAAGCTTCATTTAGGAAAGAAGTTACATTTTGTAGCGCTCTTGACTTACCGGACTGGTTTGTTGAAATCTCGATGGCTGCTGACTCCAGTCAGCCTGTTCACTAATATAAAGTCTACTGCTATTAGAACTGTAGTTGTCGATCTCCTGTCTCCGCTCGAGGTTGTAACTGAATGCTTTTAGTTCCACAGTACTACACTATTTTGCCAGTTCTGTTTTCCCCTTGTGGGAAAGAGAGGAGCTTGGACTACATGGGTCAGCATGTTTCCAGGGGAAGGAGCTTATCTTTGGTGAGAAAAAAATGCAGTTTCACAAAATGCCCCATTTCTGGAGAATGACCCATGATACCACTTTGGTAAGAAAATGGAGATCACATCCGGTTGAATTCATATGGATAAGGGCCTCCAGCCACTCTGCTTTTATCACGAAATCAAGCAGGAAACTGAAAGCAGATTATCCCATCTACAGACATTTCTATTAAGAACCCTGATACCGGTCCCATGGATTTTTGTGCATTCAGATTCTTCAAACATCGTCGTGTCCGCACTGCATAGGCGGCGCCAGGATTTTGGTAATGTGGGTGCAGGCTGGGAAGGGATAAGACATAGTAAAAAAATATTAACATCGTACGCAATAAAAGCTTTTATGTAGATATTTAAAGAAACTTCATACATGGATACACGTGTTTGTGAGTTATGGATTTATCAAAGAAATATCAGAATTTTTAAGTGTACAAGGGTACTTTTTAAAGTAAACCATGGCTTTAAATTCTTCAATGACATCTTCAATATCTATGCTCACTGAAATCGACGTTTCAACAGAAAGCAACGTTATGGAGTTGATTCTCTGTTGAAGCATAGTCGATCTTAGTTTGGACGCTCTGCACTATTGAGCCTTAAGATCTCAAAAATAATCCGTAAGTTTTACTAAAATACTAGAGAAACACTGCAAGTAACTTATGACAGACTTAAGAAGTCACTCAAATATATCCAAACATAGGAAACAACAGCTGCGCCCACTGTGGCGCCGCCTATGCCGCACTGTCTCTGGAAAGCTTACAGAGGGAGAGAGAGAGAGAGAATCTCCAGCGAAGTATCCTAGAATGGAAATTGCGCTTGTCAAGTATGCTGGCGACCTAATAGAAACCAATCAATGGCGGCGTCATGGCATTTCTTGAGGTGAACACTGCACACAAAATTATTCGCATGTAATCAAATTTTTTTAAGTGCATCCTGCATAAATATTTCCTATCTTTAATTTGGTATGTTATAGTTTACAGAGCTTAGAGGAACATGTCGAGCTTGCATAATAATTTACATTTTCTTTCTGTGTATTTCAGCTATTCGTAATATATCTAGCGAAGACATTGGAAGGTCAAATTGAGTTGCAAAGAGCGAGATGGACGTGAAACAATTTGATTTTTTAAACCACCTCCGTGAAAAAATCAAGTATTACTCAATGAGATATTGAGAGAAGAGTCCCTCCACAAGTAATGATTTTTTTTTTACAACCATATCTTAATTTTATTATATAGGTAAAAAAAAGAAAAAAATTTTTTTTTTAGATGAGTGCCATGTGTAATTGTCATTTACCACATCGTTGGTGCCTACCAAAGATGTTTAACAGTTGCAATCTCGTTTAAGTTATATGTGATGTATGTAGCTATGTGATTGCATGTGTGTGGGCCAGCTCTTAGGTTTGATAGTGTTAGTTTTTTCCATTCATTCCATCAAAAATACAGCAATCATATAATGTGTCGTACGTTACCAGGAGATATATTTATAGTATCACCGTCATGCGTATAGGGAGTTCTTTCTGTGTTATAAACTTGATGGTAACTTTTTTTACATTCCTTTTATATATTGCGTCTATAAATAGAATAATATGGAAGTATGAATGTGCGTGTGTGTATGTCTTAATTTGTTGTAAATAATGTATGTTTTTACACTGTTGAATCGCGTGGGTTATTATGGAAATATTATGCTATGGTTTGTTCTTTCGGTGCACGGTAATTTGGCTGTCTCATCGGTAGGAGGCCACTTTGTTCTGTTCATATTACCACCAGAGTGCGTTTCGAACGTTTTTTTTCTTTTTTTACTTTGAATGTCAATGTTGCCAGTACTTTTCACAGAACCCTCGTATTTATTCGTAATGCAGGATTATTAGTGGGGGAGAAAAATCGAAACAAAAAAGTTTCCGCAATAGTGTGGAATGTATTTGTTGCTTTGGACACTGTTAAAATGGGGGATTATTTAGCTGAGATATAAGAATAAATAAGATACAAGACTTTTTATACAGGCATATGCGCGAGGAGACAGTATAATTTGAAATATGTACTTACGTAAGAAATATCTTTCAATTTTTTAAAATTATAACACTTGAGTGAATACTCGTGCCACATACTGGAATTGTAATCGTAACTGGTATTCTAATGAGATAATTTTTTTACGTATATACGTATTTTAAAATATGCTTAGCATTTGGCCTTGTCTTGGGAAACCAAGCAGTTTAGAAGACCGGAGTTCGATTTCTCCGCAAGTCCAGCGACCAAATCAGTGTTCACTCAGAAGATTTTTTTATTCGCCATACCACCTAACTTTCATTCACAACCCTTTATGACATTTACCGGGTGGATATAGATAGCTTAGTCGGTAGAGCGTCGGTTTTTGCATTCGGGGGTTTTTTGAATTTCAATTTATTTATGACCTTTTTTGGCATCTTCGGCTCAGGTCGGGATACGGTAGGGTAGAAAATATTGAAGGTATCGGTCAGGACATTTTTTAATGTACTATCCCATCATTCCCAGGAAGTCGAACCCGCGTACTTATCTATTACCAATCCGAAGTTACCTGCGACGTTACAGTCTGGACGATACGGGGTTGGGTTTCGCATTCGGTATGTTCTCGAGTCGGTACTAGTAGCCGACCATCCTGACTCACGCTTTTCTTCAGTCCCATTAGGCAAATGCCGAGATTGTACCTTTAATTTAGGTCCTGGTCAACTCCTTCCCGCTTCCTCTGCCGGAACCATAAATGCCTAAAGGCCATAAATACATTTAAAAAAGAAAACAACCGTGACACTGAGAGAAATCCGGGGAGTTAGAGATATGATTGTAGAACTTTTCGATTTTGAGACAGTCAACCCCTCTGAACGGAAAGCTCGGCATGTATAAATGTCATTCTTGAGTGCCATTTATTGCACCGATTTCTTATCAACTGTGTGCTAGCGAGGTAAGGAGTTTTTATGATTGAAATTACGGACGTGAAAAGGTCACAAGGCTTTAGTAATAGCTTATATGTATGGATTCAGCATTTTCCTACTGTAATAGAACATGTTTAATTTTATTTATATATTCATTTCGTATTTATTCTTTCTTATATAAACTGTGTTCTTGTTGGAAACTGCTAAGTATTCTGTTTATGGTGAAAGCGCCCAGGATATTTGTATATAACCTGTGAGTTTATAAGGAGGGTAGAGATTTTAGATAAGCAAGACTCTACGGTGATTGAAAGACAAGCTTTGGAATGAGTGATTAAAAATAGTTCATGCATGACAAATCCTATTCTGTGTCTGATCTGTGAATCATGCAGAACACTCATTTTTCAAACAATGGTTCGTATAATTGGTATATGTGGGAAGAAACTAAGTTGGTTGTGCTTGATTCTTTTTTTTAAATGTTTCGAAAGGAAAAAGTAAATAAAATATGTTTGTATTTTATAGAAAGTACAAAATAATTCACTGTTAAATATCATGCAGGTGTGGTGCGGTATTTTTTATATTTTTTTTGTTTGCATTATGATTTGCATTTGAAACAAGCTTTTTCGCTCATCTTCGGATTGGAACGAAGGCTATAGTATTTTCTCTATCAGAAACTTAGATCCGCCCTCTTGGTAGCACTTTTTGTGATAGCCGAACACCATCCTTCTATCTCAGGACGAAACTCATGTTTGTAATAGTCGTACAAGACAACACGATAAAACCAATGTAGCTAAAAAAGAGAGTTTTGAATTACTTGCCTGGATTTATTACAAGTGTCCCCATCTAGGGAAAGGAAAGTGTATACAAAGTTTTATCACCCTGTAACTTAGTAACATTCTTTCTGTATAAAGTGAAGAATTATCTTTACAAATAGCTAATCATAGACAGCAAATAACAAAAACTTTGTAGTGTAGGTAGACAGGAAAACAGGAGGCGTAATTGTAATAGTGCAAGGACAGCTTAGATATGAAATTCAGTCCGTAATTCACGTACTCTTGTTATTGAATGTGAACATGGCTTATGATATTGTGTAAGAAAGTGTTCGTGTCTCATGATACCAGAATAGGTGGTGGTGTCATCGTCATCCTAAGCTGTTCGAATCGTGCCCTGGGTCCACAGTTCTAGTTTCATACTCTTTATTTCTGACACTGTCTACCACCCCTTGCACGAAGTGTTTCTTGATCTTCCTCAAGGTCTGCGTCTTTCCTGTTTTCGCTCTTCCTTTGTAGCCGTTCTTAATTCATTTTTTTTTAGCGGGTACGGACCACTTGAGTCTGCTTCTTTGTATCCTGTCTTGGAGTGTTTGTACTTCTGCTCTGTCTACCGAGCGGCCTTAGCTCAGTTGAAAGAGCGTTGGCTTCGCATTCAAGGGGTCCTGGTTCGATACCAGCGGCCGACCATCCTGACTGATTTTCCAGTTTTTTTTTTGTCACACCAGGTAAATGCCGGGATGGTACCTTCAACTTAGATCCTAACCGACTCCTTCTCTCGCCTTTTTCCGAACCCTGTTTGGACCTGAACCATAGAGGCCTAAAGGATATAAATAAATACAATTCAGTTCCTACTCTGCCTTCATTTATGGTTTGAATTTTATTAATAGCCTTTAGGCACCTAAGGCTCAGACCAGTATAGGAAAGGATTCGGGAAGGTTTCGGCCAGAGCTTATGTTGAAGGTGCCATCCCGGCATTTACCTGGTATGACTGGGAAAAAAATCCTGGAAAAACCTCAGGATGGTCGGTCGCTTTGAACCCACGATCTCGCCAAAGCTAGCCGATACTCTACCACTGAGCTACGGCGGCTCGCTCTCTTCATTTGTGGTCCTATCCCTGCTAGTGACTTTCAACATACTCTTCAGAAATCTCATTTACACAGCTTGTACCAATGCTCGAAAATGAACTCTTTTAAGTCCTGTGTGACACGACATCATTTATGTTACCGTGGATCTTAGGGACAACAGTTTTGTCAGCCTAAAAGCAAAACTGGTAGAGGTTTATACCATAGAATCTTGCCCTATTGTAGCATTCTTGCTTTCACACACTGGCACTACTGCTGTCGTATCCTACGGGCCTACGGTTGAGGACTTCTCGCTACTTTCAACCTCGATTTTATTCGTAGTTAAATTTGATCTAACTTGTCTTCTTTTAAGTTCTTCAGGCAGCTTCTACCAAAATATTCGTTGGTAGTATCCATTTTGATCATACCTTGTGCCAGCATATTGTAAAGTTAAAAATAAAGCTTATCCGAACAGTTGAACAGTATTTTAAAATCACGACATTTCGTTCAATTCAGTGAACTTCA
>JAGDQP010002425.1:50710-69299 GCA_022664845.1 Lepisma saccharinum
GCGAGGTGTAAATCGTTCCGGCTAGATTGGTACATTTAAAGCGAGGTCGTAAATCGTTCCGGCTAGATTGCTACATTTAAAACGAGGTTAAATGTGAAAGTTGTGTAGAATACAGTGTTTGGGGAAAAATAAATATTGACTACCTAGACTTAGTTAGAATAGGGAATGCATTTGCAAAAACTAACCAGGGAGGTACCCGAATCTGATACTCTTACTTCCGGGTGAGATCCGGTTCCTTTTAAAGGGCTTGAAACGCCCAGTTCTGTTACTGAAATTATTTATGGTATCTAAGGTTCAGACCAAGGTAGGGGAGGGAAGAGGATACGAGAATTAGTCGGCCATGTCTAAGTTGGTGCAATCCCGGTATTTGCCTCGTGTTACTTAGGAAAAACCCTGGAAAGACCAGAGTCAAGATTGTCGGTCGCTAGGATTGAACCTATGAGCTCCCAAATGCTAAGCCAATTCTCTACCACTGAGCCACGGTCGCTCTGTGTGCAACGTGTAAATTGTACCTGCTGAGACCTACTAGTTTCGGCGCTAGGGGACCTAAAGCCTTAAACGTCTGAGAAAGATATCTTTGTAGTGGAATTACTGTTGTTGGCGCATTTTGTAACATAAATATCCAATGTCAAAAATTCAGATTACTCTAGTAGTAGAAAGCACACTTTGAGAAAGAGGCAGGAAGTCTTTGGTGATGGTTACGAAGGTCGTCCAGAAAGTAAAGAACGTTTGCGCACCCACTACCGCGATCGCTTGTGTGTCAGTCAGCTCCCCTCCCCGCATCAGTGTGAGCCGAGTTTCGTTACTGAGCGGTCACGTCTGTTGTTCCTGTCAGTGTATCAAAATGGCGGCGCCTATTGAAAATCTCGCCAATTGTGAAATCCGTAGTGTCTTGGAAGATCCTTCCTCCAATGAAGGAAGAACTAATGTTCACGACGAGGATCAGAGTGGCAGGCCATCTCTCGTTACAGATGACTTGAAAGAAAGAGTTGTAAAAAATCAGAAAAACAGGTGTTTCGCTTTGAGCACCTTACATCAATCTTTCGCACAAATTTCAAGTTCACTGTTACATGAAATTGCCACAGACTACCTTGGGTCGGGTGGGAATTTTTGGCTGGGAAACAGTTTACAAATTATGAGAACAAAGAAATAGTCACATCCTGGCTCAAGTGATTGGCGGCAGAAGAATACAAAGCGGTATTGAGAAACTTGTTCCTCGTTACAATAAGTGCCTCGACAGTTACGGCAACTACATTGAAAAATAGAGTAAATCCCGTTAACATTGTAAATAAAGTATTGTAATGATATCTTTAGTTGTTTATTAGTTATGTCGAATCGTTCTTTACTTTCTGGACGACCCTCGTATATGCTGCTTCAAAAATATATATATATATATTTAAAAAAAAGGTGGGGATTCGACAGCATAATATACATCGTCAACAAAAACCTTAATTAAATATCTCTACATTCGCATAGTGAGCGGAATGCTTGATCTAAACCAGTGATTCCACACTACTGTGATGTGAGATTGACTAAGTTTGCCGCTAAACTTCTGAGACTGTGATTTTTGCTGCAAAAAATAATTCAAATAATTCCTCTTAATATTTATTTTGAAAAGAGGTACAAGGCAAGCTACGCATGCGAGAGACAGAATCAGTAGCCATTCGTGTCAGGTCATATGATGGACCCGAGAGAAATAGGTTGAGAACCACTAATGAAAAGACGGATGAAAATATTTGTTTACATTTTGATACATTGTGTGTACTCTGCCGTTGAACCTATTCCCTGCAGTCAGGGACGTACCCAGAGGTTGGTTTCGGGAGGGGGGGGGGGGCGGAGGTTTGTCTGGATGTGAAATTTACGTAAAATGCATATTATTTTGTAAAAAAAAATGATACTAATTTCACAAAATCTGATTTTTTTGGGGCATCCCCCACCTGCATATGTCTCCGCCTGTAGGAAATATGACTTGCTGTTACCTGGTTGTTTTTATATATAAATAACAGGGTTAATGTATAATTTAACATAATGACAAGGTGGAAAATTTATGGCTGCAAAAGGTGATCTATACAAAAACTATAACTTCCACTATTTTCGTCACAACCCCACTTAAACACACAGTGTTTCAACGCTCAAACACTATTCGAGACCATTGTATTGCACTTAGGTAATCCGTTGAATCGTATGGTACACACGAGCCTGTAAATATATTTCAGCCAAATATTATCTGAATGGAAGAGTATGTTTCCAGAACTTGCTCACTAGGGACTGACTAGACCGCTGACTCTGGGATTTTGACCAGACTTATAGCCCAAAATCGGAGATAGGGACCTGCAAAATTTGGGCCGAGGATGATCATCTGGGGGAAAAGTACTCCTTTTTCGATTTTTACATGTGAAGTCAATGGAAGTGTGTTTTTAGTGTGAAACTGCAGCGCCAGGGCCAGCATAGTGACGAACTCGAGCTAACAAGATTTAGTTGCGTAGTTTACCAGCAGCGCGTTAGCTTTCTGTTCGCGTGTAGAAGCGTTTAAGGCTGACTCCAAGAAAGTTTCCCCGCCTTTTTCGTTTTATGTCGATTATTAAAATTTGAGTCCAGATAAACAGAAAATAACTTTCACAAACGATAGTTTATTACGTACTTGAATAGTGAGAACCATTAGTTTGAAATAAAAGTTAACAGAAACTTCAAAACTAAGTCAATGCACTTTTGGGACAATCCCATGTCCCAAAAGTGTGTTGACATAGTTATGAAGTTTCTGATACCTTTTATTTCAAATGAATGGTATTCATTATTGAACTACGTAATAAACTATAGTTTGTGAAAGTTATTTTCTCTTTAAATACACTCAAATTTAAATAATCGAGGTAAGACGAAAAAGGCTGGAAAACCGGCTGGAATTCAGCTTTAAGCCAGTAAACACCTATGTTTCTCGAGACATGTCGCAAAATATCAACCCATCGGTTGTTGCTGATAGGTTCTACGAGTTGATTGGTGCGTTTAAGGTTAATGTAAAGCTACGATCTCCAACAGAAGATGGCAACACTGTCTCCGTATATGTCTAATGTATTTTTATCGTTGCTCGAAATTTCAATGCTGCTACTACCAATTCAAGCCTAGAGAGTTCTAACTTTCAGGGAAGAAAGTTCATAACCAATTCAAGAATTCGATCAATTCCGATTTTTTATTTTCGTTTTACTTCATTGTTGAAATCGCTTGATTGTTGTGAATATGAAAGCCTATAACAATAAAGCTTTACAACACTGAAAAAATATACAAAATCGGCATTGATCGACTCTTGAATTGGTTATGAACTTTCTTCCCTGAAAGTACGCTTGAGTTTGTAGGAGCAGCATTGAAATTTCGTGCAATGCCTGGTGCAATGATAAAAATACATTAGATATATATGGAGATAGTGTTGTCATCTTTTGTTGGAGATCGTTGCTTTTACATTAACCTTAAGAAGGAGAGAACTCTATATCACGCTTTGGAGTTGTCTTCTTTTCCAAATTTCGAAGGTTTCGCTCCCTCTTGAGCACACCAACCAACCATCAATAACAACGGATGGGTTTATATTTCGCGACATGTCTCGAGAAACGTAGGTATGTAGCGTTGATGAGCGCTGCTGGCAAACTACTCAATTGAAGCTGCATGGTTTACTCGAGTCGGTTGCTATGCTGGCGCTCCAGTCGCAGACAACTTGCTTCCACAGTAAAACACAATCCCATTGACTTCACATGTAAAAATCGAAAGTGGCGTTCTTTTGTTCCGAGTGTCTATCCTTGACCCAAATTTTGCAGGGTTATATCTCCGATTTCGGGCTACAAGTCTGCCATGTTTGGTCAAAATCCTAGAGTCAACGGTCTGGGCAGTTCCTAGTCAGTCCATTTTCAAAAATAGCGAGAGTAATGTAGAGAAACTAGAGAGTTTTCGGAGATTACTTAGAAATTCAACACGGCACAGACGAGTTTTGGAATCAGTTGTAGTTTTAAAGTAACTGCCTGCAGTACGAAATCAACACACTGATTTTAAGAAACGCGCAAATGGACTGAGCAAGTTTTGGAATCATACTTTTCAATGCTAGCGTGCGCGGGAAAAGCAGTATAAGTCAGAAATTAACCAAAATTAGATGAGTTTAAATTTGAGATCTGTATGTGATGCCCCACCTTCAGTTAACTTAGTATAATTCAATTCTAAACGTAAGTTGAATAATCGCTTCTTTGTTCTTTTAGAATAAGTGGTATCTATCTTATGGCTGGCAAGGAACATGAAACTCGTCTCCTGAAAAACTGCTTTTCTGACTTATACTGTTTTTCCCGCGCACGCTAGAATTTCTTTCGTGAAAGGATAACAAACCAGTTTGTTTTTGCTAAGTACGCAGTAAAAAGGTATCATTTCTTAGTTTTGTAGCTTTCCTTATGTTCGAACTTGGTCAGGTCGTTGTCCACAAGAAAAGCAAGTGCTTCGTCACCGCTATATGGGTTTGGACTTTTGGTGGTTGTATGGACGATTCATAGGTTCGTTTTACTTTGTTCTGTATGAGGATTAGTTAGGGTGATTTCTATCATAAAAGCTCCAGTGTCCCATTTTCCGGAAGTATAAATACTGAGGCGTAAATACGATTTCCTCTTGATCTTATGGACAATAATTTTTACGCATGTCTTTAACTGACTGCTTCTTCTTTCAGAAATAAATATATTACAACATCGTATATATTTGATGACTTACAAAATTAGGCACAATTGTATGTCACACTTGTGTAGTAGACAATATTCTTCAGATATGCAGCCAAATGAGGATGATAAGAAAGAAGATAATATTTTCGTCGTCGAAGAAATTCTGTGCAGAAATCGCACCAAGCTGAATAATTTCCTATAGATTTATCCTGCAGAGAGAAATTTTTCTCATCCAACGGGTTACTAAACCCTTTGGCGGCAACATTGAGTAAATGTCATTGAGCTAAGGAGACCAGATAAATAATAATAATAATAAAAAAAAGAGGGCGGTCCTGAGTTTGAGCACTCTGTCCTTCGACATCTCAAGAAGAACGTTACTTTGTCCCTTTCTTAAGGCCGCTTTAGACGACAGCATTTATGATACGATGATTCTTGCGATTGGCAGTAGTGACAGAGTGTGAAAGCAAGAATGCTACAATATTGCAAGATGCTATGAAATCCATAACTTTTTTCTTTTTGCTCTGGCACACTGCTTTCGCTAAGATTCATCGTACGAGAAATTGTATCTTCTAAAGCGACCTTTAGGGTCTATTTAAATAGAATTATGTCAATTACCCTATACATATCGCCACTTTGGAACCAGAAGGTATTATATGTCTACTTTCGCTACGTTTGAGAAAAACTAGTTTTAAAGTTTGAAGTTCCATTTAAAGTATGTATAAATTCATTACATTTCTAGACACTTGGAGGTTGTTTTGTGGAAATAGTACTTTTGGAGTCGATGCGCTTCAGTGGAAAGTGTTTGACTTGGCAAAGAGTGGACATAGTACCTTCTGGTTCCAAGGTGACGATATACGAAAGGAATTTTGGTTATATTCGACAAGGAAATTCTTTAATCGTTTGTAGACTACCGTGTATTTTCCAGAGTATTTCATACAATTCAACCAATTATCTACAGGATTAAGATTACAGTTGTTATTTTGTTAAATAGACTACTCTAATTTGGTTGTTATAGAGGAAAATGCATATCGATTATATGTATGCGCCTCTGTCCTTTTCGGAGATTTGGAAATGGCCACTCTAACTCTGACATAGAGACTGGATAGAATGACTCCTCTATATATATGATATTAAAATATTTTAGCATATGGTTTGTTTTAATATTATTTTAGCACACACAGCCAGGTATCTTCTTAAATCATCCATTGGAAATGGTTCTTCTTTCTTTGAGAAAGAAGACTGCGTGTGCATCAGAACCTGCTAGGATTCGTTTTTGGAGGTGTTCCTGGACACAACTAAGGTAAGTCAATGCAATAATAACCTCCTCCATGATGTAGTTCCAATTGAGTAGTATAGTATTAACCTAACTGTCAAGTGTCTGTTGTATTAATACCGAAGATTCACGCATACACACAAAGTAATGCCAAGTAAGCGAAGGTGGGTTAGTTGAAGTCCGGTTAATTATTATTTTTATAATTACGTGATATTTCTGTCCATAACAATGTCCGCCATGCGGCGGAGGGACACTAATGGACAATGCTCCACCTTCTACGCCATGTGCATTCACTTTTCCCGCCTTACGCACTGCGGGAGTACGTACAGCCATTGTAGTTGACACAACTCTTACTACATTACACTTTCATGACTCAATCTCTGTTGCTTTTTACGTTCTGAATATCACTCAAAAATTTCCGAACAACATTCTTCCTGTAATTTTTACAAATTTGGCTGACTACGTCTAAAGGTAACCCGTTGTGGACTGCCCTGTTACTCAATCCAATAGGCTAACCTACAAATTATGTTAGATTGTATCAAAACTACTCGTAAATGACAATAAAAGATACACACAATCTATAACAACGGTCGATACTATCTTGATCCTCATACCCCATGGCTGGGTTTCACCGATTTTTGTTAAGAATTAACGAAATGTTAATTTGAAGACATTTGAAATACTTCTAAGCGGGGATTGATGAAACCCCCTGCATATGTTGTATTTTTTAATGCATTGTTAATTATTTCTGTTACTTGAAGCGCAGATTTTTGTCATGTACTTTCATTTTTTAAAGTAATATTCATATTTGGCACCAAAAAAAAACTATCGCTCTATAAAGGCCGCTTTAGACGATACAATTTCTCGTACGATGAATCTTAGCGATAGCAGTGTGCCAGCGTAAAAAGAAAAAAAGTTATGGATTTATACCATAGCATCTTGCCCTATTCTAGCATTCTTGCTTTCACACTCTGGCACTACTGCTAATCGTAAGATTCATTGTAGTATAAAAGTCGTCCAAAGCGGCCTTTAGACGACGAGACCGGGGACTGTTGAAAACAAATTTTATATTTGTCCAAACAACGTTTGTGATTTTTATCACGAATTCATCGAAATCGAACAGAATTCAAGTATGGAATCTTTACCTCATAATACACAAGAGTTTTAGTTCCATTATTTCACTTTACGGAATAATGCGTGATTTTCTTCATGTCTATGAATGTTAGAATCAACCCTATTTACATAGTGGGGTTGATTGGAACATACGAAATATTTTATTCCACACTTTATTTTAGGCATTATAAAAACACAAAAATAATAACATTCAAAAAGTATATCGCTGACACTTGTTCGTTATACGCTTGGAAATAGAACGTTAGCAAAGATAGGATGACAATTATTAAGATGAATAAAAGATTTCGGGCTAAAATAGTCGAGTTAGTAATCATTATCAGAATTAGTTTGGGCATAAAACTGTCCCATTTGTGTACATTTCGTAGGCCCAAAAGTGGCATAATATACGGACACCAACACCAGGTGTATATATACAATAAACAAAAAGAAAATTGAAAGAATCGGCATTGATCGAACTCTTGAATTGGTTATGAACTTTCTTGCCTGAAAGTTACAACTCTCTAGGCTTGAATTTGTAGGAGCAGCATCGAAATTTCGTAAAATTTTTATTTTATATGGGCCAGTCTAGTTTGAAATTTCGTGCAATTATAAAAATTCATTAGACCTTATGCGGAGATAGTGCTGCCATCTATTGTTAGAGATCGTTGCTGTACATTACCCTTAACAAACGCTCCTACGCTAGGAAAACTTGAGTTGCTAATCCCGTTTGTTCATTATACTTAGCCGTTGTTTCAACCATCCCCGCACCGAGCCGCCGTAACTCAGTGATAGAGCGTTGTTGTAGCATTCGGGAGGTCGTGGGTTCGATCCCAGCGACTGACCATCCTGACTCTGCCAGGATTTTTCCTCTGTCAGATCAGGCAAATGCCTGGATGACACCTTCAACATAGGTCCTGACCGACACCTTAGCCAATCGTTTCCCCTCCCCTATCCCGTCCTGAGCCTTAGATGTCTAAAGGCCATAAATAATATTCATTCCTTCAGCCATCCCGATCTCTCCTACCAGGGACGTATTTAAGGGGTGGGTCCAGACCGCCCAAAACTCAGTTTTATGGAAAAATAGTATACTTCAGGCGTAATTATACATATTTAATATACAATTCATGAGCACACACACCTTAGATCCCCCCCCCCAAAGCCCTTGGACCCCTCCCAAAATCAAATTCTGGATACGTGCCTGTCTCCTACACTGCGCATTAGATAGTAACGTTTCTAGAAAATAAGGTAGATATACCTTTAAAAAAAAAACTAATACATGTAAGGTGAATAAAATTCCTTCCTTTTAATTAATTATTTGATCATAAGTTTTCACATTTATTTTTATTTACAAAATAAACAAGTATTTGAAACAATAGTTACACCATTAAGAAATATAATTAACTTATAAAATACAGTAACAAGTCGACCATAAGGAACAATATTTACATACGTATTACGTGTTGTTGTACACTTACTGAAATAATACGCTGTGCATCACCAATTGTTGAATAGAAAATAGATTTTGTCTAAAGAGGCAACAATAGAGCAAATGCTACTTTTTTTGTCATGATTTTTTTTATTAAATTTGAAATATCAATTATTTCTCGTTATTTTGTTTATCCAGAAAAGTAGCTAGTTAAGAAAACAATATGTTTCTTCAAGAAGAAAAAAAAAACATTGGTTCTTTAAATATATAATTAAAGTGGTGCTGTACATTATAACGCATAAGCTACTAATTATTAGAAAGTTATTTTTCTTGGTCAAAATGTGCAGGTAAATCGAACTTCTTATGAACGAACACATAATCGTCTCCAATTTTTTGCAACAGTTCATAGGCATGGGTTTTCATAAATCGAACCAGCTTTTCGGCGCCTTCTGGAATGTGTTTAAATTCAACTGTCATGACCGATATTTTCACCATGTTGAATGGGATTGTCTTCAAGATCTGAAAAATATAATAATAATAATTATTATTATCATTTATTGTTTAGTGTTAGGCAGAGGTGATTCTTCTATGCAGGATTCGAGGAACTTCTTACAGACGAAATCAAAATATTTAATGAAAAGCAATGAAGTTTTCTCATGAAAAAGAAGGTTAAGGTATGTACATTGCATGTAGAGAATTGAGTTAATGTAGAATGGCAACAGTGAGTCAAAGGAACTAATGTACTACCATCTAGCGGCAAGAGATCAGCAGATAGTAGATTTCAAATACTTAACAGTTCCTACACTTTATAAAAACCACGAATCGCTACTGGTGTAAGGTTACACTTAACTACGCTGTTGGTGTGTGCATATACAGTAATCACACTGAAAAGAGCTTATTGTCTTACAATAAATGAAAGCAATAAGCAGAGATTCTACCAGGCTCCCTCTAATTCTCGAACCACCCCCAACTTTGAAATTTTTATGGTTTAAATTCGATAGAAACCCTATAAGATTCATTACTCTGTAACACACCCAATATAAAACAGTGTCGGCATTTCAGACGAAGTAAGCGAAGTGGCACTTCACATACTACTTTTTTTATACATTCAGTTATATCTGGTGTAGTAAAAAGTAATCCATTATTTTTGCATGCCATTGAAGGCTTGACTTACCATAGTTAGAATGATCCGATTTAGGTCACAAATGCGCCGTTTTGTTCGATAACGTGTTGCCATTTGGAAGGTAATATCATGATGCCTCTCTCATAAAAGCCCTTGTCCCTATTGGCAAAAAATTGAGACAGTCGATTTTCACAAGCCTCTCTTGAAGCGAATTTTTCACCAGCAAACGTGTTCGCCATGGACAGGAACAGATGGTAATCACTCGGTGCCAGGTCCGGACTATAAGGTGGATGCATAAGAACCTCCCAACCAAGCTCCCGGAGCTTCTGGCGAGTCACTATCGATGTGTGTGGCCTGGCGTTGTCCTAGTGGAACACAATGCCTCTCCTATTGGCCAAAGCTGGCCGCTTCTGGGCGATTGCTGCCTTCAGACGGTCCAATTGTTGACAGTATAGTTCCGAGTTAAGGGTTTGGGCTTAGGGGAGCAGCTCATAGTAGATAATTCCCTGCCAATCCCACCAAACACACAGCAAAACCTTCCTGGCCGTCAATCCTGGCTTGGGCACCGTTTGCGCCGGCGCACCGCGCTTCGACCACGACCGTTTTCGCGTGACGTTGTCGTAAGTGATCCACTTTTCATCACCAGTCACCAACCGCTTCAGAAATGGGTCGCTTTTGTTGCGATTCAGCAGCGATTCGCAGATGGAAATTCGGTCCATGAGGTTTTTTTGCGTTAACTCGTGTGGCACCCATACATCAAGCTTCGTTTTGTATCCAGCGTTATGCAAATGGTTCTACACGGTTTTTTGTGCAATGTTTAGCTCTTGGGCAATCGAAACAGTGCTTACATGACGGTCGGACGCGACAATGTCCATGATTTTATCGACATGTTCGACAAGTAACCTTCTAGTGCGTGGTACATCTTTGACGTCAAAATTACCGGAACGGAATCGACGAAACCAGAATTGCGCGTGATTGGCTGTTACAGTATCAGGACCATAAACACTATTCATATTTGCAGCCGCCTGGCTTGCGTTTTCGCCTTTATCGAAGAAAAACTGTAAAATATAGCGTATTTTTTCTTTGCTAGTGTCCATTTTGACGCGCGCTCACACAACACTGAGTCAACTCATCACAACTATCTGAACAGTGTTTGTAGTACGCAATCTCATCGTTTGAACGCCATCTCGTTGAACCCGATCGGACTTATACAACGCGAGATACAGATCACTGAAGCCATCTATTGGCAAAATAATGGATTAGTTTTTACTACACCAGATATGTGAAATAGTTTATACTTATCTATCAAGATACTAAGCTCTTAGATATAAAAGTGGCATTATGGGTAATTTAGTGAAGCATCCAGAAAATTGTTTAACATACACTGACCGGGTATGTTTACGTGCGAATGAATTTGTAGAACCGTCACTTGCTATTTAGACAACAAGCCGCCACTGATATACGCAACCCCCAAACTGGACATCCTTGTAGAACTCCTGGCAATAAGATACAGAATGCATTGAAGTTTAATCGTTCAACAGGTAATGTAACATGGTGGTGGTTTCAGACATATATTCAGAAAAATCCTGGCATAATGTTGCTTCTCAGACGAGGCCTAGTTTGTCTTTCTGGATGTATCAAAACCTAAAATTTCGGTTTGTGGGCAAATGACAATCCCAACGCGATACATGAAGAACCCTCATACCCAGAAAAGTACGGTATTTAATGCATGATCTCACAACGACATATTATTAACCCGATCTTCTTCGAAACAAGATGAAAACCTTTCACACCTTTGTCAAACGATAAGGATATTTCCAGGAGGACGTAACGACATATCATAAACCGCGTGCCAGTATATCTGAAGTTGGGAGTAGTTTTTCGATAAAAGTGCCATTTCGAAAGCCTTTGGCCTCCACAGTCGCCAGATTGGTCGCTGATCTTTTATTTCTTATAGAGCTATCTGGAAAGCCAAGTTTAGTAGCCAGTGGGGAACCCCCCTGTATGAGATATATTTAATGAGTGAGTGGGGAAGTGATGGCCTAAAGGGTGCAGCACCAGTAGTCAATTATTATGACCTGAATTTTGCTCTTGATTTTTTAAAATCAGTCAGCGCCGTCACCTATTAATACGCATGATCGTTAGAGTTTTTTACATCTTCTGTAAAATTACATTTTTTGAGATACGAAGCAACTGCAAAGTACCATCGATATGATGGTTTACCGATTAAATAACCTGATGAGCTTTTATTATGAAAACGGTATTTCCTTCTAGATTTAGGGGTTGTCAATTTCACTATTCACTTTAGTGGCGGACAAAACTAAACGACCTTGAATTCTACAGCAAACATATAGCGTCAGAGACGTTTGGTTTGTCTTGAACTATACATTTGGAGGAAGAGAGAGTTAGCAAATAGCAGATCCAGAGAAGAGGCGTGGGTGGTCCATACCACTGACCCTAATTTTTTTCTACAATATTTCAACAATTTACCCTAACGAGTGTTTCACCCCATTTGTTCTTGTATGTTTTTCGTCTTACTTAATTTTTGCATCATTCTTTTGAGTTAAAATGAATTTGAAAAATAATTGACCCGCCAGTCCCCAAATAATCTGGTTTTATTTTATATATAATATTTATGATTCGTAGGAAGAAAAGCAACTTCTAACCCTTTTTAAAAACCCTCTCCGAACAGGGATCGGAGATTATTAATTAGCCTCCTATCTAGGGGTAGATTAATTCTTCTGCTACGGAGATCAAGCGAACAATTAGTTTAAGGACAAAAGAAGATCTATAGCTCTGTAATAAAATTTCTCTCTTACAAATATATACTTCGGCAATTCGTAATTTCAATATAATTTACTTAATAGGTTAAAATTCTCCATACTGGGATAGGTAAAGCACAGCGAATAAATATACATACTGAATATATTGTAATTGGAGATGGGTCAATACCAGAGTTTTTCGATATCGGTACTTTTTTTTTACCTTCAGTATTTGGTACTTTCTTGTAATATGCTACGAATATCCCTGTGGGGATATTGGAATATCCCAAGGATAATCTACGAATATCTGAATATCCAGAAAGAGCGCATATCCTAAGGATATTCCTGGGATATCTCAAGTATATTTACGAATATGTCGAGAATAATTATTCTTTGCTGATATTCTCAGAATATTCCTGAAACTCCAATCTAGAATATCCTTTTAATATCCTTGTATATCCCTTATTTGATCCCAAATATTCTGGGACATTGTACCAATACTGAGGATCTAAATAGGATATCCGTGGGATGGATATCCTGTAGTACGTGGGATGCAAATTATACATATGTAATCAGAAGCAACATATAAATACAATGTTTTTTACCGTGTAACTTTTCTACTGTATTATCTTCTTCTATCTTAAATATACAATTCTTTACCACTTCGTTTTACAAAAGAGTGGAAATAGTATTTTTAAATTTGAAACTGATAAGTTAATATTCTAGGGTGCATCAAAATATAAGAAAACAAACAGTACCACTTAAAAATACTTTTCAATGACTGAATGTTACAAGTTTTTGTTAAGGAACATTAGAATTCCGCCATATCAGAATCAAGTGAGCTTTTGTTATGCCCCCCCCTCCACACACACAGACACTCACTCTCTCTTTCACTTACACACCGAAAATATTAAGAAATCAAATATATGGTGTTTTTGAAGATAACTGAGGGGTCAGCGGTTGTTTTGTAGTTTCAAACCTCACAAAATCAGCATTGTATTCGTCATGACTAGGTTTTTCCCTCTCTCTTTTCACGCATATGTGCACGATAGTACAAATTGTGCGTCTTCTTATTTTGTGACGGTATGTAGGTGTCTGTATATATGTGTGTGTGGCTAGAAAGCCACAAATGGTAGTGAATTACTGAAAGAACGTCGTTTTACAGGATCCGTAAGCCAAGAGACAGAGGGAAGTAGACAATGAAGGAAGAATTCAAGAGCTTTCAGTGTAATTTGAGAGGTGCAGCAGAGATGATGCCAGGCGTCGAAGATCTAAAGGATAATTAAATTTCTCACCAACCCATCTTTAATTTTCAATCGGTTTCTCTGCAACAACTAGGACACTTCCTTCATAGCATTTTTCCTTTGAAAACCCAAGAACATTTTCGTCGTAGTATTATATTCTGAGAAAGAAAATTAATGTTTGTATTTTGCTTAATCTGCGTTTTTTCAATATGACGCAAAATTGCGTGCGAAAGAAGCAAATATAGGACGGCGTGAGAGAGAGGGGGGGGGGGGGCAAAATCGAACACTTTTCTGTCTCGATTTTTTAGTGTGTGTGTGTAAAAATGCTTTCATTCAGTACTAAATAGTTCTTAAGCCGTTATGAATTTATTCTACACTTCCAGAATTTTATATCTCAGGGGTGGGTCGACACCAGAATTTCTAGATAAACCCGATACTTGATATTCGATACCTTTTTCACAATGTCTTTCAATGTATTCAGTAATACATAGATTAATTAAAATTAAAATGTAAGTGTATTGCTTTCCTATAATTGATAATTTAACTCTGTCCTGAGTTATAGATGCCTAAAGGCCATAAAGAAAATTCAAATTCAAGCGTAACATGTAGTTATAGACCTAACGTTCTATCATGGGATTATTTTCAAAGAAAGATATTACTGTCAAAAAAATTTCAAAGTATCGAAATAGTATCGACTTCATAAGTTGAAGTATCAATCGATACCGATACTCTGGTGGTATCGAGGTATCTAAAGTATCGCGAACCGATCCTTAATTGTAATACAATGAATCTTGAATATCATGCTTATTAAATTTACAATATTCTCGTAACGCTGGCAACTCTCCGTCAAAAAGGACTTGTCGTAAGATTCGTCAAAAAGAGAGTCCCGCGGGCAGGGTTCCTTTGGCGCTTTTGATTCCCTAAAAAAAAAAAAAGTTTCTATTCAAATCGACGAGTGACAACCCTGTCAACCAAGAGTTGTCATCCTACGAGAAGGAGAGGGTGTGTGTTGATCATAAAAATAGTTGCACATAAAAAAATGGCCGGTCAGTTATTGTGCTGTTACATAAATTATTAATTTTGGCATACTTAAAACTTTATGTTATAGTCTGGGTCGTGATTAGGGCTTAACGTTAATTTACATACCCGACATTCACTTAGCTTAATTTTGTATTACTAATGTATCGAGGTAATTCTAATTTGTTGGTAATTCTATACATCTGAACAGTTTCGAAATCTCGAGTGACCGTAGAATAGTGAGATGAGAGTTTGAAACAGACACTAGATTAGAGAGGAAGGTTATCAGAGAATAGCTGCAACACAGTCAGCGCCTGAGAAGAGATAGAAGATTAAGAAGATATAAATTGCAGAAATAATGTACTGACTGGGAAAACATCCCATGAGAAAAGCTCGTCGGGCCGCTGGTGGCCCACCAACCATGATGGCGGGCCACCGGAGGCCCGCCGAGTTTTCCTCATGACGGTAAAGGAGAGTAAAATCTCGGAAGGAACAAAACTTTTGATGAAGAAAAAAAGGTGGAAAATACCATAACGAAAGTTGAATACATTGATGTAAATAAAACCTTAAAGAAGAATGTACGAAAAGACAACACCAATATTATTAGGAAAGAAACCACAGGAAACAGAGCTTGAAGAAAATCAAAGAACAATTCTTGGGCTTGGAAAAAACAAATACTAACGAGTGATTGACTTGACGGGACGGTAACAAGAAATTATAAAAATATTTGAAAAAAAAAAAAATCTAAAGCGAACTGAACTACTCCGATGAAGAACTAGGAATAGAAAAGAGAGACGAAAATGATGTAGAAATTCCAGAAGAGGGCGGAAACAACCAAAGAGAAAGGGTTTCTGTGCTATGTGAACACCTCAGCAATGGCATTATAATCATTTCCAGGGATCAGACCAGTCGCACATGCTGTTAAATATTTTGAAAATGTTCCTTGATATATCTGCTAATGTTTCTGATAGATGTTAGTATTTACAGTTATCGCCAAGAACCCTAAAAAAAAGCACCAAATCATTATTGGAATGTCTCAGTGTTCAGTTCCAGTGTGATTTGCGCACATGCGCAAAAAGAGAAAACGTTTTCTTATCTTAACCGTACAAGCAATGCTAATCAAGTGTTTGCTGCTTACATTTTGAACGCTTAGTTTTGCATACATGGCAAATATTCTAAGTCAATAGCTATTCCGATCCCTAACTGACAAATTGAATCATGGGAGTAATCTAGTTTATGTTTCTGGGCTGGGTTGCAAGAAGATACTTAAGTGTAGAATCTGACTTGTCAGACCATCGAGCTCTACATAATACTGGAGTGACTAGTTAGTGTTAAAGATAGACCACAGAGGAAAGGTTTAATCTTGTTTGTCGACTTCCAGTCTAATCCAATGTGAACCAAATTTTCAGTTCTAACTCAGTTTTATACGCTTCTTATCGCTATGAGGCCCGTTTTTTGGTTTAAGTAGTCACTCCAGTATTATATAGAGTTCGATGGTCTGCTTAAGACAGATTTTATACTTAAGTATTTTTCTTGCAACCCAGCCCTGGTGTCCAAGTGAGGCATTTCTCACACACACTTCTGTTTTCTTGTGATTGGCAGTGTGATCCAGTTTGTAAGACGCCGGACTTTTAATTGGACTTCAAATCTCGCTTCATTTTTTCCTCCCACCATCGTTGAGAACATGAACGATATTTGTTTTTTATTAATCAAGTTACTGGAAATTTCGAGGCAGCCAGGTTGCCTAGTTTTTTTACGAATGTTTCCGATTTTTTTTGTTCACTGTGCATTTATTTTCGACGTTCGGAAGACCGGAGATTCTGCTCAAATTGAGCGTAATATTTTATCTTTCAAAAGCGGAAAGAGAGACCAGTCTTTACAGAGAATTTTCATAGGATTTAAGATGAGAAATTTCTACTCAAATAAATATGTGATTCTATGGTAATTCTTTTTGATGGAAGTGTAATAATCTTTTAGGATGAATTTTTAGTTCTAGTCCATCGGAAAGTTTCATAGTTTTGAGACGAAATTTTCCTTCTTTGAAAAAATAAAAATCTATACAATAAAATGTTGAAAATTAAAAACAGAAACATTTATTCACAAGTAGTAAAGGAAATGATTCATGTTCTTATTAAAGAAGAAAAAAAATGAACTTCGCGTTAATTAAGCCCCGACCAACGCTCTAACCCCTACGCTAGTCTGGAAACTGCGTCATAACGCCTTCGAAAATGCTGTCAAGGTACTTGAGAACAGCGTTCAAAGATTGTTATTGTATATAACTTCTTCCTGACGTCTTGTGGCATATAGTTGACATTGAGAAAAGTGATAAGGTCTTCTGTTGTCATTTTGACAAAACACGACTAATTTCACACTTCGCGGTAAAAAAAAAATAGCTGATAACAAACTTAACTAATACCTATGTTGCATTGTGAACCACTCTAAAAGGATAATAAATCTTTATTTCAAATTTGAAGAAGAAATGACACCCGTTAACCATCATAATTCCATCTCATAAGGTCACATGTTGTATCCAAAGCGATAGTGTTTCATTAAAAAACATTATGGTCGATGGAAATTCAATATTATTTTATAAAATTACTTTATTGTCGAAAAAAGAGTAAAAATTTCGCTCTTTAATGTGTACCTGCACTCGTTTGAAAATTAGAGGTAAACAAAACACAAATGCAGGTATACAAACTAGAAAGTATGCCGATGGAAGGGGGAAAATGAAAACAGTGAATTAGCAAAACAGCTTATCATTTGTCTTCTTCTCTGTAAATTACTTGCTACAAATATGTAACCTTCGAGGACCAATTTAAAATGAAACAGAAATAAACTGAGGTGAATTCGGATACATCATATCTATTTGTTTTTTTATTGATTTGCATTAAAAAACACGTACAACAGAGTGTTCTTCCACGCGAATAGTTGTTAGGAATGAAACTATTTTTAACTACTTATTGGCATATAAGTAAATCGAATTTGTTTAATCGGAGTGCATGACGCACTTAACGTTTTTTCTATATCGTGCGAATTTTGAAATGAAAAATTTCAAACAAAATTTCAATAAGGGGGGGGGGGCAACTGACTCTCCCTGTCCCCCCCTAAATGACGGTCCTGCTAACTACCCAATTTTACATTAATTCTTAGCGGAAGGACGCCGTAGATATAGTATAAATTTATTGTCGTTTAGGTGTAAGGGAAATTTTCGTTTATGGAAGTGCTGGCTCAGCCCTTGAGCCGTTCGTCCTGAAAAGGAGTTGTCGAAACTCGTTATTCACAGAATGCTTGTTGTAACGTTTTTTTAATCCCTGATCCATCCACGTATAATTAGAGAATAGAAAGCTTGTGATGTATGATCAGAGGATAAAAAAAAACATGGCATTTTATCTACGTTCTACAATGATTTAATACTTCAGATAATTGTATAAAAAAAATTGAGAGCCTTTTAATGATTGTAGATCTTGATTTATTTTACCGATTAATTTTAAAAGGCCAACCTTTTGTCTATACAGTTGGATGTTTCAAAACAAAATATTTATATTCCTTCTTTGTTTACATTTTATACACTGTTTCTGACACCTATACATTTTCTGCTAGTTCAGTTTCATTAATAACCGTAGAAATGTCTTTCGCTTCCAACGTAAGTCGAGGTCTATGTCCTTGCCCAAACCTATAGATCTTGAAGTTTGAATGGAACTTTTCCGATGCTCATTATATTCGGGTTGTTCTGCCAAAACCTAGAAACATGTTGAGGGTTATCTAATGGTAAGTCTACATTAGGCCTTGTTGATCAACATGTTTGTGTGCGCGAGGATTATCTAAAGACCGTGGCAATCTTCAATTTTCACTCCACTTATACCGGGTACGTTTATAAATTGTCACGGTCTTTAGATAATCCTCGCGCGCACAAACATGTTGATCAACAAGGCCTAATGTAGACTTACCATAAAGC
>JAGDQP010002425.1:74299-103535 GCA_022664845.1 Lepisma saccharinum
ATCATCATATTCAGCCGCTTTCTATCCACTGCTGAATGAAGGCCTCCCCCTTTTCTTTCCACATATCTTGGTCTGTTGCTATCCTCATTCATGTAGCTCCTGAAAAACGTTTGATTTCATCTACCCCATCTTGCATTTGGACGTCGTCTCGATCGTTTCTTTTATCTAGGAATCCACTGTAGTACATTTTGTCGTTTACCTTCCATCTGTTCGTCTAGCTATGTGACCGACCCATCTCCACTTTATCTTCTTCACAGTCTTGATTTTATATTCTACTTTGTTTGTGCGCGAATCCATTCATTTGTCTTCCTGTCCCTCTTATTTATTCCTAACATGCATCTCTCCTTGCTCTCTTTGACCACAACAATCTGAATCTCTTTGACCATCAACAATCATAAACCAAAATCTCTCCCTCAATAGAGAGCGTAACCCTCTCAGTGGGCATTAGCACCACCAACATGGCTAACTAAAAAGAAAGAAAAAACAAAAAAACAGATGTAAAGTTAAATTTATATTTAAACCCTCTGTTTAATAGATGCTTTTCTTCGGACGCCATCGACGTTAGTCAGATTTGCTTGTGGTGGCTTTGCCTGCTGTGAAGCGCCGTAGTGATTACAGGCGAATACATCTACTGTTATTTCTGGTGTAGTCCACACTACAGTGTAGACTTGGGGCATGCTATTTAGTTAGTGATCGTTTCATCTACATAACGTCAAAGTGAATTTATTGAGCGACCCGTGAGATTAACCGTAGAAGGAAATTAAGAAGACAGCCGCGCAGCATCAACAAGTAATGGACCATATGGAAATTCAAGAACCTGAAGCAAGTCAAGCGGAAATATTCCCAAAGACGTCACCGTAACAAAAGGTTCTTTTACAAAATGAACCACCTTCTTATTCGTTCAAATTATATGCTTCAAGCAGCATTGGGCTCTTGTCAATAGAAGTTTACAAACATGTTAATTCCTTGCAATTTATTCTACAGAGCTTCGTTCACTAATTGGAACATTTTTCTTGTACCGTAAATGTGACTTAGTTGGGGAAGTCATGGAAATTTTGAAGGATGTAGAAATATGTAGGTACTTCAGCTAGATAATTCTTGTATCTAAGAGAATAGATTTAACGTTGACCAAATGCAACGCGTAGGATGCAACATTCTTTATAGAATTATAACAAAATAAAATTTGAAGCTTATACAAGCTATTTCTTTCCAAAGGAAGGTCTTAGATATCGGTAAATATCGTTATTGTTTGAAGAGAACCTCTCCAACAAAATAACGTGCTTCTTACTCTGAAGACCATGTCCATCGTTACCCTGACAACGGTTTGGATCGTTCGGAAATAACGAAGAAAACGAACTTCACGAAAATAAATTTCTGCGTTAAGATCGTGCATTCCGTGAACTTCGTTATGTATTTCCGAACAAGCCCCTTGTCATGGTCCTATCGCTTTAATCAACCAATACGACCAATGTGAGATTCCTTGAGAAGCAGCTCATGTATATTAATTTACATGTAGTTACCTATAGCAAATTTTAATTCATTATTTACACTCCCATTATTAACGCTGTAGTTCACTCCACCATCTTGGTATGACCTTTCCATTGATTTACATGGGAATCGTTTTACTCGTCTTATGTCTCTCAGAAGTTAAATATCCATGATCCGCTTTCACGAAATTTACCTTAGTAGTTACTTTGACTCTTGTAGAGTTTTAGTTTGTGAAGTTTCTTCAAATATATGAGTACAATGTATTATTAATAGTTTAACATATAAATCACAATATGTCAACGGGAAATTATACAGTTCGTGTGCAAAATGTTGCATTTCTATAAAACAGCAAGAGTTAAAGAAAACATAATGAAACACTAGGCGAAAACAGAAGTTAAAAATTACGTTCCTCACAGACGTAATACTAGTAAACCCTTACAAATTATATCTAAATTTAGACTGCTTTCACTTTGCGGGAAAATTCTATAAATAAGAATACAGAGCAAAACAGCAATGTTATCTTACCTGTAATTCAGCTCCTTCCACATCTAAACTGAGGTAGTCAATGGTAGTCTTGTTAAGTGAAAGCAATATGGAGAACAAAGGGAAGCACTTTACCCGAGTGTAGATCCCCCGCTGATGTTTATTGGCTGTGATATGACCCATAGTGTCTGCTTGACGAAATGTTACCTGGTAGAAAATAAAATATAATAGTAATCATAGTGGTATTACTGCTCATACAATTAATTTCAGCGTTATCTTATCTGACTAAGCAATTCATGAAATTCACAAAGCAATAAAATCTAAGTACAAGTGTTCACCTGGAAGTAATGTTTCCTCTAGCACAATCTCGTATTATTATTTTTTATCTACTGTTTATTAATTTGGGCACACATGAAGAATGACATGTCCTCACAGTTTTGTTTTCAGATCGATAAAGAGACAAGATGGATCTTAGGAAAATACAGAGTACTTGCCTTGTTTAGATTACTACGATGGTAAAAATCATGGTTGAAATAACTCCGTTTAGGCAACGGAACTTGATTATCGTGCTTGTACTGCCATTGTCAGTAAAGAAGCAGGAAGAAGTTTCCGTAGAGTAAAGAATCTTCTTGTTACACGGGAAAGGATTAAATTATAAAATAATGAACGCAAATGAATTGATTGTAGCATCACATTTTGTAGATTAGTTCTGCCTTCATTCTTGTATACTTTAAAAGTGATATGCACCACTAGGATGCTATATATTTCGATAAAGAAAGAAACAAACTCAGCAAGTGAACTGCGCTTAACGGCCATCTTGGGTTTAGATAACTAACGTAAGAAGATAACCGTCGTAAGTGACGCTGGTTAAATTCGAAACCTGCGTTAGCGGTAACTACCGTTTACAGTACTAAAATGATCTTGGTTAACGCTAACAATGATATGATGATAGTAATGTAAACAAGGCATTAAAACATACGTTTCTTAAACAATTCGTACTAAAAAGTAAAAAATAATTTTGTTTATGCATGAGTAAAACGAAAATCATGGGCGCTCTCTCATATTCAGTCACACTATGAATTCTTCAATTGGCGCGCCCCATGCTTTTCTTTTTCGTCATTCGTCAACAAAATAATTTCTTACTTTTTAGTACGAATTGTTTAAGAAAATTATGGTTCTAAAAAGTTTATTATTATTATTTTCGAGTTATTTCGGTGTACGGATACTTTTTCTCAAGCTGATGTTTTCTCATTCAAATCCTAAAGCGTTCTGCAATCAATCAAACGAAACATCGTTACGGGCTAGTATTGATTTAGGATAAACAAGTTCTTAATAAAAAACAAATGATGTCGTTGGTATTATCTTACATCATGACAACGCACGCTCTCACACCTCGATGGAAACTTGACGGGTTATTGCGGAAATGAAGTGGTTTGTAATGCTATATTCTCCCCATAGCTCTGATTTGGCACCTTGCAATGGATTAGTTGGCCTGACATAATAGCTTCTTAAGATATTCTCGCTGAATCTCTGAGAACAATTATCCACACTATAATGAGCTTCTAGAATATAACTTACAATGATTTGCCCGCCTGTTGGTATAGGTTGAATAAAATGTTATAGCCCCTCATGCCGATGGGGGATGAACTTGGATTTAAACGGCTTCGGAAGTGTTACTATTCATCTCAGTTACCCCGAAAACTATGGATTCGACACTAATATGAGTCGTTTTCTATTACTTTTACGTCATCCCTTCCCACCCCCACCCTTCCCTAGGGGTGTTACCTAAGGTAGCCAATGTTAATGAACTGATAGACATGCCAAATTTGACCACTTGGAGGTAGTCAACCCGTCGAACAACATTGTAGTGCGGGTTGCTGCGTGCTTGGCTTTTAAATTTTCCATTGGTGTTATCACGGCCATTGGAATTCAATGGATGATTAGGTGGTGGATTATCTCTGAAGATAATAATTTTAGAATCAAAGTGATACGATAACTTCCCAGTTAGGTCCAGTGTATGATCATGTGTGACAAATCATTCGAATCGGTTAAGCGCTTTTTGCGTGATGCTCACGCACACATAGGCACTTTTAATTTTAAATATAGAGATTTTACTTATGATTAAATAGTAACTTATAACAATGAAACAAGCTCATTAATGAAGATATCAGTTTTTTATTACATAATTATAAATAATTCACATCCATATTTAATCCACTACTACATGAGACCCTTTCCGGAGGGAGGAGTTAGTCTACTGCTCCCATGTTGACCAGACGTGTTAGGAGAGGAGAGCCGAAGCTCTCAACTGTGAACACCATTGCCTTTTATTCACAGCAACTCCCCAATTGCATCACGGTGCTGGGTGGGCACCGCTCCGGACCCTCTCGCTATGGAAAAAGAATGCCTTAGCAGAACCAGGAATCGAACCCGGCACTCACGATCACCAGTCAGCGACGGTAACCACTAGACCAGTTTGTATATAGCTTCCTCGATTAGCAAACGGTGCAATCCTACTCGTCGAGTCTACAACGGAAACTAAAAATTTACAGCACATATATAATTCCTTATATCAATTCTTATAATATTTTTCACATGACTATACTACTTACACTTTTGAAGATAGTTTGGTTACTAATCAACCAATCAGGGTACAAATACATGCGTTGTCAAAGTAACGCATCAAGCTAACTACATACATAGACATTTCATGTCCATACGTGACACTTTAAAAGTGTCTTGTACGAGACTGAGATGTTCTGAAATAAAGGTTTTAATGGAAAAATTACATTTTGTTATACTTAAACATTAATAATCCCAAAACAATATGAACTTCAAACTTTCAGAATAGATAAAACGAATATGGTAGACAATCATGCTTAACATTTAGAACCCATATACGAGGGTAGTTTATAATTATGTAAGTTCTTGATTCTTTTAAGTTTCACGTATATATACGGTTATATATGTGCATATTCTGGACATTAATAAGCACGGATATGCACCGTTACAACCTCATTGCATCCTTGAAAACCAGTAGTTGTGGGAAAGTATTCAACGTTGTGAAAGAAATTTAACAGGCTGTAAAGTTGTTGGAAGAAAAGAGTACCAACACTTTCTTTCAAACAGTTTTCACACAGTGGATTAAACTTTGGCTTAAAATGTGTAGAAAACAGTCCAAACAGCACAGACACGTGAAATCGTCGTCATTTGTTGGACATGAAATTTCAAAAGACGTCAAGCAAAAGTAAATGATGTCATCTAGTACGTCAAATAGTCGTAAAAAATATGTCGTCATTGCTGAAACGGCATAAAAACGACATTTAAACGTCATCACCCTAACTTTTGTATGACACCAGCTCCGAATAGTTAAAATGTCAACTGAGGATTACTAAGAGTCGTCGTATGTTTGTCATGTAAATGACGTCTATTCGAGATTTCACATTTCACGTGTCATTCTAAACACTTTCTGACCTTTATATGATGTGATAATGATCTCTGTGTTCCTTGGGAGTAGCAAATACTTTGAACATGTTTTGGTCACCAGACTTCGGTGTATTTTTGTACCAAAATTGAAAGCTTCTACTGTTAATGAGTTACAAAGCAGGAGGGATTACCTGTAAGACAACATTTGAACTTCACCACTACGACTTTGTCAATTCTTAATCTGACATAATTAACTGAACACCCAAAGGTTCGTAGATCTTACCTCTTTCGGATAAGGAGTTGGACTAAGACAAGCATTAATGGAGTACGCTTTCCGATTTCTTTTCCGCAACGCAAAGTAGTTCCACGGATCCGGCTCTACAAGGAGACCTCTCCATCCGTACTCTCGCTCCAGCATCAGCGTGTTACTCAGTTCTTCTCCATTATAAGCTCCGGCCTCCACGAAGAAGCCATTCTTCTGAAATTAGTCACAGTCACATTAATTATATTGTGTTCATGGTTCATAAATCAGTTTCGTTAATTTGTGATTGGAAAAAAAATTAAATACAACTTATTATTGGTAGTCCCATACTGAGGAAATGTATAACTCAATTGATAGTACAGTTTACAGTATACATCTCTCAGACGGTAGCGCGTCTGAGTACGAATCGGGCGGCTCGGGTTCAAATCACGGCCAGGACACTTTTCTCACAGTGTTCCCATGCCAGGCGCTATGAGGTGCACTCAGCCTCCACATCCCTCACGCGCAGTTCACGGCGCGTGCGTATCGCACAGGGGATAGCTTTACCCTTTTTAAGTTTAATTATAATAATTATACAATTAAAATTACCTATTAGAATTTTTACAGGATGTGGCATTAAAACAGGAATTTTTTTAATACAGCGACTCGGCACCGATCGAGTCGCTCGCATTCGGAATTTTTCGGAAGGATTCGGGAGTTTGTTGACGTTTACGTGTATTTTTTTCTTGCCATAGAGCAGCTTAGTACATATACAACTTGTTTTAAATATCATTGCACTGTACTGTATTAATTGTTCTTTGGTGTTCCCGTTAAAACTATATTGACGCTCGATAATCCGGCACGGCCGTGGTCCCGAACCGAACGTACCGGATTATATAAAGCGTCTACTTTACTGCGTTTTATTATATAAAAAAATACACACGCATCCATTGCACCATTACACATTGCCATGTGTAAAATATCCACTGTCACGTTTATATTTTGAAAATATAAACAATTTTCCTGTAACAACTCCTGTAAGTGGCCACAATTTTGACGTTGACACTCTGGGATGTTCCAGCGTCTGAACAGCAGTGTTTCTGATTTCAGTGTGGATAGATGGATGGATGGATGTTGTTTTTCAGCTCTTAGTTAACTGCATCAATGCAGGTGTGTTGTCTCCTCAATGGGAAGAATCGAATCTCATTTTTTTCAGGGGCACGGACAAGCAACCATGCACATCTCAACGGTATGACGACATGATTAGTACATTCCTCGCACCTGAACTTGCAGCTTCCCTTTAAATGAGCTATTTTGGTTCTAGCAAGACGGCGCTACGCCTCACTATACTCGAATTTCAATCGAGTCCCTCCACCAACTTTTCGGAAATTGCATCATTTCAAGGAATGGCCTCTCAGATCAACAGATTTGACACTTTGTGATTACTTCTTGTGGAGGTACTTTAAACAGAAACAAGACGTCCACACACCATTACGGAGCTGAAAATACAACATCCCTACGAAAATCAGAAAAATTCCTAGTCAGAGGTGCCATGGACGATTCTTATCGCAGATTTGTCCGAATGTCAACGCCGAAATGGTGGTTACCTACGGGATGTTATTTTTAAAACATGGATGTGATTGTGCATATTTTACAAATGGTAATGTGTAAGGGTGCAGTGGATATGTTTTTAACTTTTAATAATAAAACGCATTATCGGTTTAGTTGCATTTGAGAAAAGCCCGTTTTTATGCCACACCCTCTATATTTTAATCCTTCATAAATTTGTACGTAAGATTATACACAGATTTACACAATATGAATCGAGAATAATGAATATTCCACTTCACGAATCCTATGGACAAAGCTGACAAATTGCATTGTTCTACTAAATATTTATCTACTCTCGTAGTGTTTGACAATTTATCATGAAATTTAGAAATACAGTATTAATATATACATAAAATAATATGAATTAATAAAAATATTTCATTGGTTTAATTGAGCGTGATATACAGGGTGATTCAGACCGAACGAAGCACATTACTTTCGGCGTGCGATTCCTGACATCGAAACAAGTAAAAAAAGTTACTATAAACATGGGTAAAATTCCGTTTCGTTTTGGAGATACAGTTTGCAACACTGCGGTGTATGCTTTACGTACGTTATTTACCATCAGTAGAGGATGCCCAATACCCAATAAGACGACATAGTACCATTTAAAAAAATTAAACGTTATACCCGATTCGCAACACTGACATCCTGTTTTCACCATGTTGTTAGAAATACATTTCCGCAAACGAAATTTTAATTCACTGTTTCGTTTCTAATTTATTGAGAATTAAAAATTTTCTTCCCGTTGCTAGGCGCCGACTTTGAAATCCAAGTTGGAAACGCTGAATCTAAAAAACGAAACGGAATTTCACCCATGTTCATAGGAACCTGTTTTTACTTGTTTCGATGTCAGGAATCACCTCAAGAAAGTAATGTGCTTTCTTCTGAATCACCCTGTCGAGTAACACGTTTGCTAGCGCTTACACTTTGTCCCGCCTTCCCAGCACTTTCCCAGCGTAAACTCTGTGGCAATAAAACAAAGAAAAGAACGCAAATGCGTTAGTTACCTTCTTGTTAAAGATCTCCACTAGTAGCGTGCTCTGACCATTTTGCGAGTAATCACTTTTGTTTTCGCTCAAGTGATAGTCCCCCGTAGATGGTGGTTGCAGATGGATCTCCCGAATGTAGGTGATGAGTTGGGGGTCATCTTGAGCGACTCCTAAGAAATCAAAATCCGTCAGGTTTAGAGGTTTCACGGGAACAGGATGTCGACGCCTCAGAGCTAGAAAGAGAAAATAGTAAACGTTCGATATTCATTATCCAAATAATCAACCTTCCCCAAGTGTTCAAACAAATAACCAACACTGGGATTAGACTGGAAGTGGACAAAGGAGTTTAAATTTTGGCTCTGGCGTCTATCTTTCAACACTAAGTAGTCACTCCAGCATCGTTTACGTAGAGCTCTACGGATTAGACAGATAGACTGTTGTTTGTGAAAAATGTTCTTTTTAACTCGCGAAATTTGGACAATTTGCTTCTATCCACGAATTCTGAACACTACTCAAGAAATAATACCATTTTTACATTTTTCTTTAGTTTACAATGGTTCGTGGTGTCCTCAGATCTTCCAACGTCAATTTAACTCATTTCCCGACGTCATACAAGGATGAAATTTTGCACAGCGACGTAAGTCGGAAAACAATACAATATTCCATTGTTACTTTCAGACATATTTCTATACATTTATATATTTTAAAAGCATATTTTAATTGTTTTAATTATAGACTTCTTTATCCTAAAATAAATTCTAGCCTGCAGCGATCTTGGGTTTGACTTGTTTCAGAACACTTTAGGATTTGGGTCACAAAACATTAGCTTGAGAAAAAGTATTCGAACACCGAAATAACTCGAAAAAAAATAAAAAAATAGACACACTTTTCTTAAACAATTCGTACTAACAAGTAAAAAGTTCGGATACTTTTTTCCAAGTTGATAGTTTGTTACTCAAATCCTAAAGTGTTCTGCAACCAGTCAAATACAATATCGTTGCGGCTAGTATTTAGTTGAGGATAAGTAAGTTCTTACTAAAAATATGCTTTTAAAATACAGAAATATATGAAAGTAACAATGTAATATTGTATTGTCATCCGACTTACGTCACTGTGCAATACTTCATCATTGTATGACGTCGGAAAATGAGTTAAATTAACGTTGCCAGATTTGAGGACACGATGAACCATTCTGAATTAAAGAAAAGTATGTAAAAAGGAATCAAAATAAAGCATATATCATATCGTTTTAGACAGAAGTCATGGCGGCAACTATAATCGCAATCGTCACCACTACCGAACACAGGTCGAGATATCTGCAGATCTGCGTGAGAACGTCGAACATTCACTCTTTAAACCTCATATTAGTAATCTGTATTGATAAAAACATCACATTTTCAAGGCCTAATATGTAAATGTGTTTGTAATTGTGAAACAAAGGTGAAATATTTTGAAGTAAGCGATAACAAACATAAAAAACGGAGTTAGAATTGAAAATCTGGTTAATATTGGATAAGACTGTAAGTGAACGATGGAAGTTAAATGTTTACTCTGGTGTTTATCTTTCCAGACTACTCGATCATTCCAGTATTGTTACGTAGAGCTCCACGGATACTATTGCAACATTTTAAAAATATTTTCGTTGTTTCTGAAACATCCTTATGGGCTGATTTTCATTCAAGCTTGCGTTGCTTCCTTTACTTGCGATTTGGGTGAGTAGCCAATTGAAACACATGTTAGTTACATTTTCCTTACAAGAAAACACACAATAAAACACGTGTTTCAATTGGTTACTCACCCAAATCGCAAAGCAAGCAAGCAATGCAAGATTGAATGAAAATCAACCTTAATGGAAAATTGTTGAAAAAGGATTTTGTGATATTTTTATTTCTGAATTTTCAGTCTTTTTATTTCTTAATTCCGGAGTTATTAATGTAAGAGTATATTGTACTCTGCATAGAATTGAAAATACTGCAAATAATATTTACATTTTTTGCCAGAATTAAGACAAATTAAAAAGCGGGCCACAAAGCATTATTAAGCGTAAAAAACTGAGTTAGAACCGTAAATTTGGTTCATATTGGTTTAGACTGGAAGTGGATAAACAAGATTTATTGTGCTCTCCGCGCCCTGGCTTCATATATTCATGAAATTTTCAATAGCTGCAGTCAGTCCAATATCATTTTTTGATAGAGGTTATTGACCCATACTTGCTTTGCGTTTGGATTTTATAATTTTTATCGCTATTTTTAAAAAATTAATGTACAATCGACTTTTAAAATATACCTTTACAATTCTCAACTAGATTTTCTTTGTGTATGTGATTCCTAAACATACTCTACATAACATTGTAGTTATAGTCCCACTATCGCTCAACGTGCTTGGAAAACAATATATTCACATGTCTTCTCAACTCATAAAATGTTTCTTTTCATAAAATTTTGTTTAATAATATTAACGGTCTTCTCCGCTCTCTGGCTTCATATACTTATTAAAATATTACTGGCACCGAGCAGTCCAGTATCGTTTTATATAAGGTTCAGAGAGTAACACTAATCACTAGTGAAGAAAAGCAACATAAAAAATTAGCCAGGAACTGGCTAAAAGTAAACTCCTGAATCTTTCCCAAAATTAATTTTACAGTGAAACAATAAAAATGCCGAACATGTATTTTTTATTATTTTTTTCTTCAAAACAGCAAAATGGCTTATTGCTGCTGGCACCCTCTAAACTTGATTTGCTTGTGATTTGGGTAAGTAGCCAATATAAAGGCGTAGTTTATTACGTGTTCTACGTATTACGTAATAAAACACGTGCTTCAATTCGCTACTCACTCTAATCGCAAGTAAAGCACGCAACGCAAGCGTGCATGTAATCAGCCCTAACCTGTAGTCTCCCTCCATTTCCTGTCCAGATAGGGCTAATTTTCATGAAAGCTTGCGTTGTTTGCTTTGCTTGCGATTTAGGTGAATAGCCAATTTAAATACGTGTTACACTTACCTTAAAATACTCACCCAAATCGAAAGCAAAGCAAGCAACGCAAGCTTTCATGAAAATCAGCCCTTATTGGCACTTGCGTTTCACTATACGTTTTCGAGACATGAAGACGTGTACCAATTATTGGCATTGGTACCTTGTAAACTCAGTATTTGGCTCCACCTACCAAATATTTGTTCCTGTGACGCAAGGTCATACGTGAAAATACTAGCATGTTTTTTTTTTGTCTTAAACGTTAGAATGGTTACGTTAGAAATCTGATTTAAAAAAATTCTAATTATTTGCCCCCATGCCAAATAAATGGGCACTCCCAAAATTTCATAACAGTTATTGGCACCCCCTAGTAGGAATAACTAGTTTGCATTATTTACATAATAATATATGCTAAGGGGTCTCTACACATCCTTCTAGATGATGAAGAAGAAAAGTCCTACAATAATTACATTATAGTAATAAATAACTATAGATAGAAATTAAGGTACAGTCCTTGGTTTATCTGGTTAGATTCTGATAGCTTAAATTTCTAACTTAATGAAACCTTCTTGAAATTATCACCTTAACCACGACCAATAACAAAAATAATGTGTTTGGTGTGCAGAAGTTATTAAAGAAACAATAAGCAATGTGCCCGGAACAATATCATTTTCTAGATTTATTTTCAAGTTTAATTTAAAAAAAAAAGTATATCTTGAGAGTGCCAATTTCAGGTACGTTTACCCTACACCAATCATTTCTGTTTTTTTAAAAGATGTTTATAATGTAAACTTATTGCACTGCATTGTGGCAACATATATTCTAATATAAAATAGCCTTCGTATCGCTAAACTTCGAAATCACAAGACACGTCGGAAGATTGTCGTGTTCTTCATATAGTCGTCTTCAACATATGTAAGCACAAAAATATGGCGCAGTGTGTACTCACCATTAGAAATAAATTGGTTTTTAAATAGGTGATAAATGATCGAGTTTGTTCAACATAATATCAGAAGGTATAGGACGTGCATTCATTATGTTATTGGCAATAATACTCAAGTAGAAATTAAAGCATTCGATATCTTTTAGGATCTCCATATTTCATTATTACGAAGTTGAAGTTTGCATTGTCTACTCAGATGCCATTTCTACTTGTTTCATGTTCAATTATTTTCCATGGAATTTTGCGTTTGTTCTTCCATGATTTGATTATTTTTGCAGTAATATAACCTTTTAGTTCCCTTAATTACCTTATCTATTATAGTACCTTAGAATTTCTGAATCATACGTGTATTTTCTTTGTAAGTTTAACGCTTTCATCCTTTGACTTAATACAATCGTACCTTTCGCAACGCATTGTTTTTTGGGAGTAAGGTTCAATTTGACGGCGTTGAATAGGAAACAACTTTCAAATTAAGTTTTACATTTTGCCATGATCACCTCATAGAACTTACCTCGAGTGTTGATGGAGAATAGGAGTAACATAACAACGGTGAACACGCTGAGGAAGACACCAACTGGCACGAGTTGTCGAGCGAGCCTCGACACCATGTTTTCCCCAACGGATGGTGCATTTTGTTATCTATAAATAAAGAAAATAAGTTCCTTAAATCAATTTTGGAGGAAAGTAATGGCATTCAATGCACATTATCTAATGTTATTTTCCCATGCAAGTAAAAACAGTCTGAAAATAGGATTATCTGGATTTAATAGGAAAGATTGTAATTAATACAAGGTGCTTCAAAACTCAGTACAGCCTGTTTGGAAGTCCGCCATCTTGAAATTCACCATTTTGGATTTGAGGTCAATTTTCGTGTGACATAACAAGAAACAAGCAAATCTTCCAATAAAATAATTTCAAATGTCAGATCGATCAGTTAATAGCAGGAAGTTCTCATTAACAACGATGGCACCTTCTCCTCAGTGATCCAGCATTCCGCGCGCCGCCGTAATAGGTAGATCAAATCTGACACCAGCAATGCTTTGCTGAGAACATTCTCGTGTTATTTGATATGTCACACGACCCACTTGTCATTTGACAAAATTAATTTTCGTCCAAAATGGCGGATTTAAACATGGTGGATACGTTGATCATGTTTTCCAAAAGGTAATTTCCTCCAGTTATTCCACATTCGTGTATAATGATGCTTGATTTGCCTGCTGCTTTGTGAACTGCCAGGCTGTACTGAAACTTTTGAATCACCCTGCTGTGTCCAAATGTTCACACTTGTAGTCTACTTATTCCTTTAGGCACCTATGGCTCAGGCCGGTATATGATAGTGTAAAGGATGCGAGAAGGACACGGCCATGACCTAAGTTGAAGGTACTATCCCGGCATTTCCCTTGTTACTGAGCAAAACCTTGGTTAAACTGAGTCAAGATGGTCGGACGCTTGTATCTAACCCAGGACATCCTGAATGCAAAGCAAGCTCTCTATCACTGAGCTACGGTGGTCATTAGTGCATAATTGCCTCCTTACCTCCATTCCTACCGGAAGTCCAGTCATCTTAAAGAATATTGAAAAGGCACGTCTCCTTTCCTTATGACCATTTTCATCTTTTGGGATGAATAGCTAAGGAAGTGAGGAGAAAGATTGGAATACTTTAAATATGGTATTGTACGGAACGTGATGTTCAGTTGTTTTTGTAATCAATTTCACCTTCCAGATGATCATGGCTTGTGCTGGCTTGAATTTCGGGTCACTAGAAGTAGATCCGTCTCCCATATCGAGATCCATGACTGAATAAGAACAAGGGGTCGTGGTGGGAGGCTAGCGGTCTTGAGACAGTCCTCCAAAAATGCAAAATGAAGTGAAAACTTGACAAGTACTTTCGTGAAACAGGCCACAGATTGCACTACGAGTTTTCTTTCAAATATTATTGCCGATATACCAACTTTCCTATCGTATTTTTAGTCGATCGATGGTGATACACTGAATTGCCATTTATATTAATAAAAGTCAGAGATTTGTCACAGTGTGAAGTCCTGTGAACAAACGTATTATGTGTGCTTAATAACAAAGAAATTACTGCTGCGGAAGGCAATATGTCTCGGTCTGTTGAATCCACCTTTAATCTTTTTTACTGTCTGTTTCGCAGAGTCAAGGTTCCGAAAACGTCTTGCAATGTGACGAGGATATTGCCTCTTGAGGAACAAATTAAAAGAGGCAGTGAAGCAAGAGGTTCAACACTTGTTCATTTCTCTCTTCACTGTTTTAACTTCTTTTCTTTTTTTAATACAAGGAACAAAATTCGCAGAAAATTCTTCTTTTGTGGCTTGTTAGTATTTTCGCTCTTTTTATTAGATTAAAAAGCGAAGCTGATCTTGAAACACGCTATCAAACATATTTTATAGCTCCTTAAACCGTTTTTTTTTTAGAAAAGAATATGTATTACCTTGACCTTTCTCATATACATCATATGTAAATCTGTCGATCACAAACAGCGCAAAGTATGGCGCGCTTATCCTCACACGAATGATCGAGCGTATAATTCTCCAACTTTTAATAGTTATTGTATTCTTATGAGTCCAGACGAAATTATTATTTTTGATTCTCAACCATATTGTTTGAAACATAATTCTCCTAATCTTCTTCTTCTTTTTGTTTTGATTAATGCTCAATATTCTAGTCTCAGAGGACCACAAGGACAGACCAATATTTGCTAAACGCTGATCTAGGGTTATGAGCTCTTTCGAATGGTCCCACAAATTTCTGATTTCAGCGAGTAATTCTCAATAGCGTCCCTTGTCAGTCTTTTTAGTTGATAAATTCAAGGAGTTCGGTGAGAACAGTACTACATACAGAACTCCTCAATTTATGTTCAACATTTTTAAATTGAGAAATGTAAAAATCCAGTTTCCGTGGTCTTGTGGATAACGTCGAGGTTTTTGCATAGAGACTGGGGAGGCACGTAGTGTTGAGTTCTCCGACCAGCCACTGAGACTAAGGTTTTGCAAGGTTTGCTTCAATTTCACCAGATAAATGGTGGAATAGTATTGGAACTAAAACCCAGAACATTGTGCTTCCCGCAACTTTCTCCCGAAGAATTCTTACGAATTGACGTTATCAGTCAGAACGGTGACAGGCTTAGACTAAAGCCGCTACGCTGGTCGCCTTCTAATGAACGGGTCCCTTGTTCGGTTCCCAGTGGGGGGACACATTTATTGATATGACGAACTCCTCAATACAGGTTAGAGATCGTTTCTCATTGGAGACGAACACAAGGACGATTTGATAAATAATGGGCACTGACCTTGGTCCCAGTATTCGTCTGGTGTGACCGGAGGAAACCAAGGAAAACCACAATCAGGATAGGCGGTCGATGGACGTGAGCCCATGACATTCTGAATGCCAAACTAACTCTGTAATCTTCTTAAAACTACAGGTTTCAATCTTAGAAAGTTGTTATATCTATTCGATGATAAGTAATGACAAGCCACTATATGTTCATTCTGCCCAGGGACCTTCAAGTCACGAATCAGCATCTGAACAAAACTCTCAATCATCGTCAAGAATAGTACACTTTTCATAATAATGAATAGCATCGCCCACAAGGCGGAAGATCACACAGGTGCCCACGTCATCTTCATCGAAAAAAATCAACAACAAAAAAACGAAAGCGACTGCCGATGAAAGGTATGTGGGTCTTTAGGAAAGTTGAGGAGAAACCGTCGATGACATAAGCAACTTCATCTTCTCCAGTGTATTTCTTCTATTTGCTTTGCACTGTACGGCTCTTTCATATCCATTGATGTCTCAGGAAGTGCGTCAGTTGATGAGCAGTAGACGGAGGCTCTAATGAAAACAAAACAAAATCACACAAACACAAGTAAGATTAAAATAGAAAGTCAAGTAGGATCCATTGACCTCTATCTAAAAGCGATACTGGACTGATCGGAGCCATTAAAATAATAATGAATATAATTATGAAGGCAGGGAATGGAAGGAACACTTAACCTCGATTGTCCACTTGCAGCTTAAGCTAATATGGACGAAATCTTCATTTCTAACTCAGTTTATTACGCTTATTATCGCTGTGCGGTAAGATTCTTGTAGAAACCGTAAATATTATTTTCAGCATGTAGTTATGCACAGTCCGATACGTGAATCACTCATTAATTAAAATAATAAATCAAGAAATGTTTGACAGAACACAACAGATACACAAATCCGGTAACAGTGTTCAAAAAATATGTAAGATTAATGTATTATTTTACAAATTGTGAACATCTTGGTTATAAGTAGTTTAAACATCTTTATATTAATGTTATTTATATCACTTTCTTCCATCGATTTACTTACATCGTTATAGACTGCACTAAATTTCCATATTGGTGTAATTCCGAGGAGACCCACGTACACTGTGTTTGTCCACCCGACGACCCCAAGCGCCAGAAGTGAGCGCTCTACCACTGAGCCATCGCGATCTTCTGTGGTCTTCATAGCGCAGTTGCTATTATCGAGATGAGTCAGGATCTATTCCATCTTGATTTCAAGACTACCAAAATCGCTTATTCGCACTGTTACTTTTGTTAAAAATTATACAAGAATTGTATAGTCAGGGACGATGAAAGTGGACGTCTCAGAATCCTACGAACCCTTACAAACAACAAGAATTACTAAGGAGAATAAATAACACTAGAGATGAGAAATACGTACTGATAGCTATCAAGTATATTTGTGGAAGGGGGTCCATTAAAAAAAAAACACGGTGGTCAGATTCTAGTAAAGTACTTGGATCAGGGATTGTGACACGATTTCCACTTGGGGGAGGGGTCAACCAAAATTAGGGATATTTAGCAGTTTCTATAGATTTTTAACTTTACAAATTTTAATGTTGATGAGTAGGGGAGTTGTAGAGAGTGATACCACCCATTTGGGGGGTCTGGCAGAATCCCTGCAGAGAGCAGTTCATTCGTTTTGCCCACTACTGTACAAATATTGATTGATTTGAGTTCTTACAGATGCTTTTAAAATCTATACCTACTTTTCTTACAATGTACCAGATAGAACAATGTCCGAGGGACGCCCGAAGGATGTTCTAAAGTACCAAATCGTATCCCGGGATATTCCGGAAATCCATAACGCGTTCCTTGGACATCCTGCTGGGATATCCCAATATAATCCTGATAGAACGTCCGACACAGAAGTCTAGTGCGCACATGAGCAAGAATACATTCCTTTTGCTTCTTTTTCCTGGTTCGATGGCGATCCCTTGAATTGATTGTTATTAACGTCCTAAACGTGCTGGTAAGTTTATAAGAACGGGATCCGAACCGTATTTGGTAAAGTTGGTTTCGAGCCACTCCGTTCAATAGACCCGACGTAAATTGAACTCGTGACAACGCGCACAAAAGACGAGCACACTAACTTCAGACCCCTTGGATGTCCATAGGATCTATCGGGAATTTTTAGAATGTCCTATAAATGTGCCGTTGATGCCCTATATCTGTCCCAAACATGTCATGCAGGTATCCCGTTTAAGGGACCATTGCGGACGTTTTGATATCCCTTGCTTGTCCCTATATTCCAGCAGGATGTCCCTCAGATGTGCACGGAATGTCCCTCAGATGTGCATGTTTACTCAACGCCAAACGTGTGTACTGTCGTAAAATTTATTCACTAACTCAACTTGGAATGGAGACACCGTTTTTCGTAACTTTCAGAAAATTATACTTCTCTTTACGTTATACGAGTACGAAGTGGTACTCAAATCCATCAATCCATTCCAAAGATTAAGATCGGAGAAGAAATTTCGCAATTGGATACAAACATTTGGAGCTGACTGTACAGAACACTAATAATTATGGTGATTAAACCTACGTTAAGATTGCTTCCTTCATAGCCCCAGGTTCTTGATCAGAAGAATATTTCGGGCGATTGGAAGAGGCTTAAGGGTCAGTTCTACAATCGACCGCTAAACTTCTAGTCAGCGCTAAGTTGAGGCCAAGTTTAGTTTTGGCCAATGAGAGTACGCAAAATGAGAGTTGACCTCAACTTAGCGCTGACTAGAAGTTAAGCGGTCGATTGTAGAACTGACCCTTAGAGAACTGTAGTGAGGAATTGATTGGCTCATCGAAACTCACTTATGATATGGTACGAAATTGGCCACTTTTTCTTTTTTAGATAATTTTTACGCCGTCTAAACAGGGTTTAAAAAGTATGCAAAATTGGCGCGCGTCACAGCCACCAATCATTATATTTTACCACCTGGAGTAACACCTGGTGGCCAATTTTGGCCACCAGTTCTTCACTCTAAATTCTGAACTTTACTGGTATCAAAACATTGCAGTCGTTCACTACCGTTCTGTATTTTATCTGGGTGCCGTATGTACTAGGGATGGCCAAACGGGTCTGGATATCGAATACCGCATCTTCGGATCCAGATCCGAGTTTCAGGTATCCTGATCTTCGGATTCAGATCCGAGTTTTGGATATCCGGATCTCGGATATCTGGGGCATGGACTAATAGTCTTTCCTAATTCGTATTTTGGGCGACTTTTTTCGACTACCAAACGATAGGTCGACTTTCCTTTTTTAATCTTCATTTTGGAGTGTTGAGAGAGAGCAGTGCAATGTGGGGCAATGTTTTATCATTTAGCAGAAAGCCAATATAAGAATATGTAAGAGATTCTGTTGGTAAGGTAAGGTACTACTTGGTTTTCTGCTCGTTTGATTTTAGTAAGATTGATTATGCGGATGGGGTTTAAATACTCCCCTGAGTTTATAGTTGAGTTAAGTTACTTCTGGGGAAGTATTTAGAGACTTCGACCACGACGACTGCTTGTGTAATAATCTACGTTTATGTGGTTATTCATGAAACAGCAATTCAAGCATATCTGTTTTGTTTTAAACCACAACCCCATGAAGAAAACTCGGCGGGCCTCCGGTGGCCCGCCTTCATGGTTGGTGGGCCACCGGCGGCCCGCCGAATTTTCCTCATGGGGAAGTTAACTCCGTACTTAACAACATACCAAGCAAGATCATAGGGTTTTTCTCCCGTTTTCTCCTAGTTTCTTCATTCCACCAACTCTTTCATCATCATCCATACGACCTGAGCCAACGTTGCCTTAAAAATTATTCAAATTCAACTGAAGACTACAGTACGTTCATAAATTTTTGTTCACACGTGGGCTATCTAATTTTCAAAACCAGAATCTCCCACTGATTTGATTAGCTTCCCATTTCACAGCACAATGTTGAACTGAATTTTATTTATGGCCTTAACTATCTCAGGTTCAAGTCGGGATAGGGTTGGTGAGAAGATATTGGAAGGTAGCCAGCCGAAGATTTGTACGTACCATCCCGGTCTTTGTCTGGTGAGACTGAGAAATCTCAATCAGGAGGATGGGCGGTCAAAGGTATTGTTCCCAGGACTCTTCCGATTGCTAAGCTAACGCTCCACCAACTGGCTACGTCCGCTCGATTCGTATCACGATGCTGGGTCGACTCCGACATTGGTAACCTATTATTTATGGTGTTTACTTTCGGTAAACTTACTTTTGGAACACATTGTTTGGGCTCAACTTCTAATTAGCAACTTCTTTTTTGCTTAGAATGGGAAATATTTAATTTTCTTGAGCTCTACTCCAGGTTAGGATAAGCATGGTCACTGAGCCTTTGTTTACAGTGTATTATCTTTTCCCGTCTTTTGCCTCAAGTTTCGATAGGTTAACTGTTAGTTACGAGTAGTCTGGGTTAGGTTAAAATATTTTATGTTAGATATGATTAAGTTACATTGACTGTGGGGAGGGTCTAGTATGAACAACAATAGATTTGTTCCTGCCCAGAAAATAAGAAATTCAGTTAGTCTTTTTTTTTTTTTGTTTTAGTTTCGAGATTCGCCGCGGACTGAAACAATGTGATGCCTTCTGTTTAACTTTACGTTAGAATATGCGATTCTCAAAACAAAAGAGGGGAAGAAAGGACAGAGGCCTACGTTCGGGCCCGATTCTACATGCATACTTTTCGGCTTAATCAGAGACCAACAAAAATCTGACCTAGCCGGCCGGAAAAGTGCGTACCGGTAATTCGATTCTGCCACATCAGGTCAGGGCTGTCCAATTTTATATCTGGTTCGGATCGATCCGGAAGATGTGGATATAGAATCGGACCGGGCCGAGATCGGGCAAGAATGCAGGGTTCGAAGAAAGGATTAACATTGAATGGCTCGGGACTAGCTGTTCGTATATGCGGATGATGCAGGGGCACTACATGACTTTCTCAGGGCTGCAAATTAGCCGGAAACTACGGCAGCAGCTGAGCACGTGGAAGAGCTAATACGCACAGGTGCAAAACGCCTTGAACAAAGTAACACTAACGAGGGAACATTCCCAACTAATCAGTCGATATTAATATGAAATATTTTATATTGTCTTTATTCGAACGTACATATACCGGAAATAACATTAAAAGACCCACGATCTGCCACATTCTTATGTAATAATTTTTTGAAATTGTGAAATTGGTTCTGTTTGCAGTGAGTAAAAAGTCGCAGTACAACCTTGTAGTTTGTAGTTCCAATGCAGTACAAACCGTCAAGGAAATGAAGTATCGTAGTAATGTGGATTGGTAGGATAGTGCTACATTCTGGTGTATATCATCAATGTGGCCGCCATCTTGTAATCCGCCATATTAGATGGAGGTAATTTTTTAAACGGCAAGTGGATCGTGTGACATATCAAATAATACGAGAATGTTCCCAGAAAGTTATTACAGGTGTCAGATTTGACATACCACTTACGGTGTTAGAGTTATCTTTACTGAAAGTTTAACGCTTGATATATGAATGGGCCCGGTAGTACAACTTTGTTTCTCACAAACCGACAAGGAAATAAAGTATATACACAAATGCAAAATGATGTAAAATGGCTACATTATTATAATTATTGCGGTGCGAAATTTGAAATTAGAAATAGTAAAAATTCCTGAATTTGCAAACGTTGGTTAACTTCTTTAATAATACAGGATTTAAGTATACAGCGGCAAATTTCAGTAAAAAAATAACCAACACCGTAAGAGGTAGGTCCAATCTGACATCTGTAATGTATTTCTGGGAACATTCTCGTATTGTTTGATATGTCACACGACCCATTTGTCATTAAAAAAATACCTCCATCCAATATGGCGGCCTCATTGATGATATACACCGAAATGTAGCACTATCCCACCAATCCATATTACTACGATACTTCATTTCCTTGACGGATTGTGAATTACAAGGTTGTACTGCGACTTTTTACTCACTGCAAACAGGACCAATTTCACAATTTCAAAAAAATATTAGACTCATTTCAAAAAATTATTAGACCCATAAAAATGTGGCAGATCGTGGGTCTTTTAATGTTATTTCCGGTATATGTACGTTCGAATAAAGACAGCTAAAAATATTTCGTGTTAATATCGAATGATCAGTTGGGAATGTTCCCTCGTAAGAAGCGATGATACTGGAACTGGAAGCATAGCGTAGCGATTAACGTATCGGGAAGCTGATCCACATGTCCCGGGTTCTAACCCTGACGTCGTAATTCCACATTTTTTTTAAAGAGAATAAACTTTTTTACGTTTTTATGTACAGATGCTTATCAGAATAATGGAAACACCTGAACGAAAGTTCAACTTACCAGATTAATATGGTGTCGGGCCACCTTTCGCCTTCAGAACAGCCTTGATGCGACGTGGGATGGAGGCATAGAGGTCGTAAATGGTAGCAAGTGAAATATTGCACCATTCCTCGTGCAGGGCATCGACCAGTTCTGTGAGAGAGGATGGAGGTGGAAATCGTCGCCGGAGTCGTGTTTCCAAGATGGACCACAGATGTTCAATTATGTTGAGATCTGGGGATTGGGCGGGCCAGGGGAAGTGTTGAACTTCATCCCGATGTTCCTCAAACCGCGCTGCAACAACTCCAGCTGTGTGAATGGGTGCATTATCATCCTGGAATATGGCGTCATTGTCCGGGAACAACATCCGGACCATAGGATGCAAGTGGTCTCCTAAAATTGCGACATAATCCTTGGCGCCCGCGAAGTGTGACCACAGGACCCAATGAAAACCATGATATTGCGGCCCACAGCATCACCGTGCCGCCGCCATGTTTCACAGTTAAGCGGAGACACTGCAGATCATACGCTTCTTTGGGCGTTCTCCACACATAAACACGGCCCGTGGTTTGGAATAGGGTGAATGGTGACTCATCCGACCATACCACACGTTTCCAGTCGTCAACGGTCCAAGTTGCATGGTCGCGGCACCATTTGCGGCGTGCTAAAGCGTTCTGGTCCCTGATGAGAGGTTTGGCCCGTGCAACACGACCCCGTAAGTTCATGTCATGTAATTCGCGGCGGACTGTGATTGTCGAAACAGGTTGGGGGAGGTGCTGATTGAGTTCCTCCGTCACTTGCGCCGCAGTGGCACGACGGTTCCGCGTGACAATGCGCTTTAATACCCGGCGTGCCCTGTCACTGATGCTTTTCTTCCGCCCATTGTTCCGCTTCCCCGATGTGGTTTTCCCGTGTATTGTGTAGGCCGTCATCACCTTCGACACTGTCCCTGGCGACACACCTAACACACTAGCCACTGCCGTCACACTCACTCCACATAACCGCGCACCAACAATTTGCCCTCTTTGAAACTCTGAGAGGTCTCCCATTTTACACTACCTCCGTCTGCTGCAGCCACTGCACACTCCTGTTCCACGACGCCTGACGTAGTATGGAGACGGACCTAACACACCACCACCAGCAGTCCGGCGCTGCGGTCGCCACGACACCACTGCCAACCCATACATCTGACGTGTTGCCAACTACAGGTGTTTCCATTATTCTGATAAGCATCTGTATATACGCATTAGGAAATTTAATAAAAGTAGTGACCAAGGGCATTCGGAGGTTAGGTAAGGTCAGGTGCGACGTTTTATTATTATTGCACACGCGACTTGCACAGAGACTCCAAGAGGTCACCACTGTGCTCAACTGCTGACGTAGTTTCCGGCTAATTTGCAACCGCGAGGGAGTCGTATGCACTACTAAGTAACACCGATGTCTTAGTAAAATCTTGCGATGAGGTAGATCTACAACCCAAGCAGGACACTCACGTGAATAAGACGTGATATTTTGGTCAAAATAATAAAAATCACGTCTTTGAAAAGAAATCTACGTCACATTTTGGTCTTTTAATTGACGTAATTCTCTCATGTCTCATCCTCTAGTTTTAGACGACATACTATGATTATATTTCATTTTCGACAGCGACTGCGTGCAACTGTTTTGTGTGTGTGCCGTTCCTGTCTAAAATGCACCGGGATCAAACGATGGTTTTGGGACAGATTGCTTTATTTATATCTTTATTTAGAACAAATAACTACAGAAACAAGCTGACATTGGAGGAATTGATTTCTGACATTTACCCGTCATTTCGACGTCTTTCGCATCAGTTTTCTTTAAATATAACGTAATTTTCACGTGCGTGCGCTGCTTGGGAGGCGAACATGGAGAAAACCAAATACATGATACCAAGCTGAAACACAGACGATTAAGGAAATCCAGACAAAATAATTAAGAATGAAAACATAAAGTAAACGTACTTGACAGCATAAAGTACGACTGAGGTTAGGGAAGAAATGAAAAAAAAGTCCCTGAGCATCAGGCAACTCATGTTTCTATTCAGTCCAAATACTCCTAACATCGCGATTAATACCAAGGAAGTTGAAATTGAAAATATACAGAACGGTTATTTTGACAATAATACTTTTATACTTGCGAAAGTTCGAGTACGACCTGGCAATTGAACACAAACTGCGTGTGTTTGAAAATAAGGTTCTGAGAAAAATACACGGGCTGCTAAAATTGGACGAGATGACCAGAGAATGAAGGAGCCTGCATAAGGAACTCCATAGACTATATACAGGTCGCTCGGATAAGGAAAAAACCTATGATTATATATTCCATCGTGGTTGGTAAGCCTGAGATAAGATAAAATTAATTTTATGGGCGGTAACAGCACTATGGCTTACGCCCGTACTGAGTAAGCATAAGGGGAAAATACTATTGGGAAGATCAAGGTGTATTTGGAATGACAATACTAGAAAACGACTTTGAAAGTAAGGGCTGATTTTCATGAAAGCTTGCGTTGCCTTCGATTTGGGTGAGTTGCCAATTGAAACACGTGTTTTATTGCGTGTTTTATTACAAGGTAGAAAAAAATAAGTGTAACACGTGTTTCAAGTGGTTATTCAGTCAAATCGGAAGCAAAGCAAGCAACACATGCTTGCAAGAAAAGTAAGTAGCCCTAAGATGTTTACGGTGAAAACTAAATTGATTTTACCCAGGATATAATAGCGAACGTTTGTTACTGTGGCACTAAACTTGCGAGTTCCGTAAGTCATCGAGTTCGTTACGTGATGGTACATTTCACAATAAAAAGGACAGACACAATGAACTATAGCGATTGTTTCATTATCTCAACACAACTGAACTAATTGGAAAATTTGAACAAGCGAATGCACCTTGTTAGTGAAGGTTTGCAGAAGAAAAAAAAACAACAAACAAACAAACAAACAAAAAAAAAAGCAACTTTACACGGGGATTTTCAAGAACAAACTTCGCTTGTTAGAAGATTCATCGATGATTCAGAGAACCCAAAAACCTTGCCTTTTCCGGTTATGTAACATAATTGGACTTTCCACGAAACTTGTTCAGACAACAATAATCTCATTTATCACGAAATAATGCTCGTGTTTTCTTAAGTGTTCCCATGCAGTTTTGTCAAAGCTGAGTCTAAGTTTTTCAATGAAATCGTTGGTTTCTTTTTTCTCCCAACTAAACAGTGTTAACATTATCTTCTACATGCTAAGAAATAAATGTAGAACTTTGATTACAAGTTTATATTCTGTGACAGTTCAGAACCCCAACACAACTCATCACCACTTTCCTTTTTTCCTTGCGCTACTAATGACCTATATCTAAAAGCGATACTGGATTGACTGATGCTATTGAAAATGTAATGAATACATGAAAACAATGAGCGGAAGGGTCACTTACTCGCGTTGTCCGCTTTCAGTCTAATCCAACCCAATATCGACAAAATTGTCATTCTCATTTTTTTTTTTTACGTTTGTTATCGCTGTGCGGTCCATTTTTTATTTATATCTTGTCAAATATTATTATCATATGAATGGGACGGAAAATATTATATGAATAACTCATGAACTGAAACAATTCGAAGAAAGATTATGTGCCTGATAATGAAAAATTGTTATTTGCAGATGATTTTAAAATATATACAAAAGTCAACTCTATCGGAGACTGCATAAGACTTCAACAAAGTTTTTAGATAATATTGCAAACTGGTGTGCTATTAATCAACTTGGAGTCAACATAAGTAAATGTAAAGTATTATCATTTAATAGAAATAAAAACCACTCAATTTGATTATTCCATTAATAAAATTGTACTAAACAGACCTACTGTAGTTAAGGATCTTTGTGTCAGTTTTAACTCGAAATACATGTTACAAATATAACAAATGAAGCCTTGAAGTTACTAGGATTCGTAATTAGGACGGGAAGAGAGTTCCACAATTTATCAACATTGGAAAAAATTACTATGCTTATGTTCGCTCCAAGGTAGAATATGTTTCTTCTATTTGGAATCCATATCAATTGAAACATTGCCAACAATTAGAGAAAATCCAATCAAAATTTCTTAATTTCCTGACTTTTAAAGAAACTCGAATCTATCCTGCTTATGATAGTTACAATGCAGTCATTAAGAATTTTAATATTTAGAGCTTAGAACAAAGGAGCAACATTGCTGATCTGTTATTTCTTCAAAAAAAAAATGGTTCAAAATAAATTAGATTGTATGGATTTAGTTTCGACATTACAGTTTCGTGTCCCATCATCTAAAACTCGCGTTAATAATACTGGTCTCTTCCGCTGTAAAAAGGCAAGAACCAATATCTTGATGATGTCACCAATCTGGATAATTTGAACTATTTATAAACAAACTCTGTACAGTTCACAATGATCTGGACGTATGCTAAATGTCGCCTAAAGAATTTAGAGATGCCATCATCAATAAATTCTGTACAACTACTTTGTAAAGCTCAACACTATAATTAGGACATTGCCTGTTGTGTTGTCACTAAAATAAATACATAAATAAACTTATCCACAGCGGTAACAAGCGTAATCAACTGAGTTATAACTGCTATCTTTCGACACTACTCAGTCACTCCAGTATCGTTACGTACAGCTCGATGGTGTGCTACTCACCTACATTTTTAGTCGAACTGGTAGCTGTAAAGTTTTTGTTTGTACAGTTTTTCTTACAACAGTTCTTTTTACTTGAATATCTTTAACACCACAACCGAACATCGGCAATATAATATACACACAGTACACAACAACACATACACAATTTAAAACCACACAACGTTTTGACGTTTAATCACACGCCGAAATGTTTTTTCTTTCTTCGCCGCGTCTTGTCGGTGATGGGACGGAAGAAGATAAAAAAAAAAAGTAACTTTCAAACTGAATCCGCGAAGGCACTAGGCAGCCCAGGTGTTTTCAAGCTCGTAAGACTGTCTTACTACCACACTCACCCAACTCAACTCAGACGAATCAGCAAGGTAGCAGAAAAAAAAACGCATTGGCCAGCAGCACATAAAGAAGTATTTTCTTTATATTTTAAAGCTAATATCGACCTAATGGGTAATGGAGGGGAAGGTTCATGTTTGCGTGACATCTCTGACCGTGTTTCCCTTTTCCGGTTTCAGGGTTCCAGTGGGAGCCCGTGAGAGAGAGCGAGCGAGAGAGAGAAACACACTGCCGCGCAACCACACATTTACACACACATTTACAAAATAACACACTGCACGCACATTACATAAATTTTCTGCTTTTTTTTTTCACCGAAGAGCACAATGTGGCAACCACGCGGGAAGCGACAATAATGTTATACGTCACGCCAATGTCATGGCCTTATATAAAATTTCTTCATGTGTGTGTGTGTGTGTTTTGTAAAGCTCTTTTTTTATTTCCTTTTAAAAATTAAAAGTTGGGTCTGTCTGTTGGGATCAATGGTGTTAACAGATCGAATGGAATTTCTTTGTTTTGCTAGCGAACATTTGCATGAAACTTTAAACAATATAATTTTTAATATTTAGTTTACAGTTTATTGGGGGGTTCTAGTTGGTCGAGAGCAGGGCTCGAATTGGACCGGAGCAAACCGTTTCGTGAATATCTGGAACCTTCCGTTCCGTCTCGTCACCATAGTAATCATAAACAAAAAGGGACAATAGCATGTTAACGATGGTAAACCGTTCCGTTTCGTGAAAATTTCAATTTCGGGTTCTGGTTGAGAGGTTAGCGCGCTCGCTTTCTGTGCGCGTGGTTTCAGGTTCAGAGCATGAACTGAAATTGTAGCTATGGCCTAAGTCTCTCACGTCCCTTGGCGCTTTTTTTGGGAGGAAATTTATGGAAAGCTCTTGTTTGGGTTGAGGAACTCAAAGTGAGAGCGTGTGTATGTATGTGTGTGTGAGTGAGTGTGTGTGTGTGTGTGTGAGCAGTGTACGAACAGGGACGAAACTTTTTAGCCACGGGGGGGGGGGGGCAGATAAATTATAACGCACGAATATCAACAGGCAACCTATATATAGGGTGGTTCTCGAAATCTGTAACAGGGCCAGGCCATATCTCAGCTCCTAGTGCACAGAAATCTTTGAAACAAAAAATGTTAATACCAAAGTGCATGTACGGAATCATGTGGTGATGCTTCTGAAATTAGGGGCGTCTCGGGAATACCTCTACGGGGAGGGGACAACTTCAGAATTTTAAATGGCAACATGGGTAGATTTTACTCCCATTGAAACAAGCGCTAAATTTTGAACAACTTTTAGAGGAAACAATTTTTCATTGCTCACCGTTTGCTAGCTAGAACACATAATTAGTCAAAATTAATATGGTGTAGAAGGTTTTCTGGGCCTTTTGAATGCTGCAACTCAAAGAAAATAGTAAATAAAGGTTCCAAACTAAAGTGGAATACTAAATGGGATATGCGGAATCAAACGGTGAAAATTTCGAAAACAGGGGCGTCCCGCGAATACTGTTGCGGGGGAGAAATTTAAAAAAAGCGGTTGATTTTGCTTCTTTTGAAACAAACACGAAATTTTGAACAACTTTCAGATGAAACATTTTTAAAATATCGCCAGTTACAAGAGCTACTTGATAATTTAACTGTTGACCTACTAATTAACTCTTATAGTTGCCAAATATTACGAGATATTGAACAATGTTTCATCTGAAAGTTGTTTAAAATTTCGTGTTCGTTTCAAAGAAAGCAAAAATCAGCCATTGTTTCTATTCAAAATTTTGAAGTTTCCCACCGTAGAGGTATTCGCGAGACGCCACTGGTTTCAAGAGCATCACCACGTGATTCCGTACATGCACTTTGGTGTTGACATTTTTTGTTTCAAAGATTTCTCTGCACTAGGAGCTGAGTTATGGCCCTGTTACAGATTTCGAAAACCACCCTGCATTTTCATGGAAGTGACAAGGGTATATGAACTTATACAAGCAGCTAAGAAGCCTATTTGGAAGCCATTTCTTTTGCGATGTTTACGAAGTACATTAATGTGAATGATTTAGTAACCCCCTATTGGGAAATGGAACTGTATGTCTTGGACTTCATAAACATCACAAAAGAAATGGCTACCAAATAGGCTTCTTAGCTGCTAGTAAAAGTTCGAGTACCGTTGTCACTTTCATGGAAATGGTTTCAACTTCTGCCAAATAAAGATGTTCCGATTTTCTATCTGATCTTGATCGAAACATTTTCTAGAAGGGAGAAATTTATCCCTGGGAGGGACAAAAAAATAATTTGTCAGGGTGGGAAACTTATTTGCCAGGGGGGGAAATCCCGGGCATTACCCCCGCTAATTTGCACACTGTGTGTGTGTGTGTGTGTGTGAGAGCGAGAGAGAGAGAGAGAGAGAGAGAGAGAGAGAGAGAGAGAGAGAGAG